>CANQJN010000005.1:3072500-3087500 GCA_947623535.1 Coelioxys conoideus | reverse complement strand
GATAATAACAGGAATAATAATGATAATAACAATAATAATAACGATAATAACAGAAATAATAATTATAATAACAATAATAATAAGGATAATAACAGAAATAACAATCAGAATAACAATAATAATAATGGTAGTAACAATAGTAATAAGGATAATAACAGAAATAATAATAATAATAACAATAATAAGAATGGTAATAACAATAGTAATAATGACATTGTCGACAATAATAATGATAATAACAGTAATGATAATGATAATGGCAATACCAATAGAGATAAAGCAGAAATAATAATTATAATAACAATAATAATAATGGTACTGACAATAATAATAATGATAATAACAGTAGTAATGATGATAATAACAACAATAATGATGATATTAACAATAATAATAACGATAATAACAGAAATAATAATGATAATAACAATAATAATAATGGTAATAACAATAATAATAATGATAATAAAAGAAATAATAATGATAATAACAATAATAATAATGATAATAACATAAATAATAATGATAATAACAATAATAATAACGATAATAACAACAATAATGATGATAATAACTGTAGTAATAATAATAGTAACAATAATAATAATGATAATAACAATACTAATAATGATAATGACAGAAATAATAACGATAATAACATAAATAATAATGGTAATAACAATAATAATAATAGTGTTAACAATAACAATAATGACAATAACAGAAATAATAACGATAATAACAATAATAATAATGGTAATAACCATAATAATGATGATAATAACAGAAATAATAATGATAATAACAATAATAATAATGCTAATAACAATAATAATAACGATAATAACAGAAATAATAATGATAATAACAATAATAATAATAGTGTTGACAATAACAATAATGACAATAACAGAAATAATAATGAATATAACAATAATAATAATGGTAATAACAATAATAATAATGTTACTAAGAATAATAATAATGATAATAGCAATAATAATAATGGTAATAACAATAATAATAATGATAAAAACAGAAATAATAATGATAATAACAATAATAATAATGGTAATAACAATAATAATAGTGATAATAACAGAAATAATAATGATGATAACAATAATAATAACGATAATAACAGAAATAATAATTATAATAACAATAATAATAACGATAATAACAGAAATAATGATCAGAATAACAATAATAATAAGGGTAATAACAATAATAATAATGGTAATAACAATAATAATAACGACAATAACATAAATAATAATGATAATAACAATAATAATAATGATAATAACATAAATAACAATGATAATAACAATAAGAATAACGATAATAACATAAATAATAATGATAATAGCAATAATAATAATGGTGTTAACAATAACAATAATGACAATAACAATAATAATAATGGTAATAACAATAATAATAATGATAATAACAGAAATAATAATGATAATAACAGAAATAATAATGATAATAACAATAATAATAATGATAATATGAATAATAATAACGATAAGAGCATAAATAATAATGATAATAACAATAATAATAATGGTAATAACAATAATAATAATCATAATAACAGAAATAATTATAATAATAATAACCATAATAAGGGAAATAATAACAATAATAATAACAATAATAATAATGGTAATAACAATAGTAATAATGACATTATCGACTACAATAATGAAAATAACAGTAATGATAATGATAATAGCAATACAAATAAAGATAATAACACTAACAATAATGATAATAACAATAATAACAATGATAATAACAGATATAATAATAATAATACCAGAAATAATAATGATAATAACAGTAATGATAATGATAATAACAGAAATAATAATGATATTAACAATAATAATAATGGTAATAAGAATAATAATAATGATAATAAAAGAAATAATAATGATAATAACAATAATAATAATGATAATAACAGAAATAATAATGGTAATGACAATAATAATAATGATTATAACAGTAGTAATAATGATAATAACAACAATAATGATGATATTAGCAATAATAATTATGATAATAACTTGAATAATAATGATAGTAACAATAATAATAACGATAATAAAATAAATAATAATGATATTAACAATAATAATAATGGTAATAACAATAATAGTAACGATAATAACAGAAATAATAATGATAATAACAATAATAATAACGATAATAACAATAATAATAATGGTAATAACAATAACAATAATGACATTAACAGAAATTATAATGATAATAACAACAATAATAACGATAATAACAGAAATAATAATGATAATAACAATAATAATAACGATAATAACAGAAATAATAATGATATTAACAATAATAATAATGGTAATAACAATAATAGTAACGATAATAACAGAAATAATAATGGTAATGACAATAATAATAATGATTATAACAGTAGTAATAATGATAATAACAACAATAATGATGATATTAGCAATAATAATTATGGTAATAACATGAATAATAATGATAGTAACAATAATAATAACGATAATAACATAAATAATAATGATATTAACAATAATAATAATGGTCATAACAGTAATAGTAACGATAATAACAGAAATAATAATGATAATAACAATAATAATAATGATAATAACAGAAATAATAATGATAACAACAATAATAATAACGATAATAACAATAATAATAATGGTAATAACAATAACAATAATGACATTAACAGAAATAATAATGATAATAACAATAATAATAACGATAATAACATAAATAATAATGATATTAACAATAATAATAATGGTAATAACAATAATAGTAACGATAATAACAGAAATAATAGTGATAATAACAATAATAATAACGATAATAACAGAAATAACAATGATATTAACAATAATAATAGTGATAATAACAATAATAATAACGATAATAACAGAAATAATAATGATAATAACAATAATAATAACGATAATAACATAAATAATAATGATATTAACAATAATAATAATGGTAATAACAATAATAGTAACGATAATAACAGAAATAATAATGATAATAACAATGGTAATAACGATAATAACAGAAATAACAATGATATTAACAATAATAATAATGGTAATAACAATAATAGTAACGATAATAACAGAAATAATAATGATAATAACAATAATAATAAAGGTTAAAACAATAACAATAATGACATTAACAGAAATAATAATGATAATAACAATAATAATAATGGTAATAACATAAAGAATAATGATAATAACCGAAATAATAATGATAATAACAATAATAATAATGGTAATAACAATAATAACAATAATAACAGAAATAATAATTATAATAACAATAATAATAATGGTAATAACAATAATAATAATGATAATAACATAAATAATAATGATAATAACAATAATAATAACGATAATAACATAAAGAATAATGATAATAACCGAAATAATAATTATAATAACAATAATAATAACGATAATAACAGAAATAATAATCAGAATAACAATAATAATAATGGTCATAACAATAGTAATAGTGACATAAACGACAATAATAATGATAATAACACTAACAATAATGATAATAACAATAATAATAATGGTAATAACAATAATAATAACGATAATAAGGGAAATAATAATGATAATAACAATAATAATAATGGTAATAACAATAATAATAGTGATAATAACAGAAATAATTATGATAATAACCATAATAATAACGATAATAACAGAAATAATAATGATAATAACAATAATAATAACGATAATAACAGAAATAACAATGATATTAACAATAATAACAGTGATAATAACAATAATAATAACGATAATAAGGGATATAATAATGATAATAACAATAATAATAATGGTAATAACAATAATAATAGTGATAATAACAGAAATAATTATGATAATAACCATAATAGTAACGATAATAACAGAAATAATAATGATAATAACAATAATAATAACGATAATAACAGAAATAATAATGATATTAACAATAATAATAATGGCAATAACAATAATAGTAACGATAATAACAGAAATAATAATGATAATAACAATAATAATAACGATAATAACAGAAATAACAATGATATTAACAATAATAATAGTGATAATAACAATAATAATAATGATAATAACAGAAATAATAATGATAATAACAATAATAGTAACGATAATAACATAAAGAATAATGATAATAACAATAATAATAACGATAATAACAGAAATAACAATGATATTAACGATAATAATAATGGTAATAAGAATAATAATAATGATAATAACAATAATAATAATGATAATAACAGAAATTGTAATGATAATGACAATAATAATAACGATAATATCAAAAAGAATAATGATAATAACAATAATGATAATGGTAATAACAATAATAAAAATGATAATAACATAAATAATAATGATAATAACAATAATAATAATTATAATAAGAGAAATAATAATGATAATAACCCTTATAATTATGATAATAACAACAATAGTAATAATAATAAGAAGAATAATAAGAATGATAATAACAATAATAATAATGGTAATGGCAATAATAATAATGATAATAACAACAATAATGATGATATTAACAATAATAATAACGATAATAACAGAAATAATAATGATAATAACAATAATAATAATGGTAATAACAATAATAATAATGATAATAACATAAATAACAATGGTAATGACAATAATAATAATGATAATAACAGTAGTAATAATGATAATAACAACAATAATGATGATACTAACAATAATAAGAATGATAATAACAATAATAATAATGGTAATGACAATAATAATAATGATAATTACAGTAGTAATAATGATAATAACAACAATAACGATAATAATAACAGAAATAATAATGACAATAACAGAAATAATAACGATAATAACAATAATAATAATGGTAATATCCATAATAATGATGATAATAACAGAAATAATAATGATAATAACAATAATAATAATGGTAATAACATTAATAATAACAATAATAACAATAATAATAACGATAATAACATAAATAATAATGATAATAACAATAATAGTAATAGTGTTAACAATAACAATAATGACAATAACAGAAATAATACCAAATAATACCAAATATATTAATGGTAATAACAATAATAATAATGATAATACCAAATATATTAATGGTAATAACAATAATAATAATGATAATAATAATAATAATGGTAATAACAATAATAGTAATCATAATAACAGAAATAATTATAATAATAACAATAATAATAGCCATAATAACAGAAATAATAATGATAATAACAATAATAATAATGGTAATAACAATAATAATTATGATAATAACAACAATAATGATAATAACCGTAGTAATAATGATAATATCTACAATAATGATGATATTAACTATAATAATAATGATAATAACAATAATAACAATGATCATCACAGAAATAATAATAATAATAACAATAATAATAATAATAATAACAGAAATAATAATGATAATAACAGAAATAATAATGATAATAACAATAATAATAATGATATAACAGAAATAATAATGATAATAACAGTAATGATCATTATAATAACAGAAATAATGATGATAATAACAATAATAATAATGATAATAACAGTAATAATAATGATAATAACAGAAATAATAATGATAATAACAGAAATAATAATGATAATAACAATAATAAAAATGGTAATAACAATAATAATAATGATAATAAAAGAAATAATAATGATAATAACAATAATAAAAATGGTAATAACAATAATAATAATGATAATATCAGAAATAATAATGATAATAACAATAATAATAATTATAATAACAATAATAGTATTGGTAATAACAATAGTAATAATGACATTATCGACAATAATAATGAAAATAACAGTAATGATAATGAGAATAACAATACTAATAAAGATAATAACAGTAATAATAATAATGACATTAACGACAATAATAATGATAATAACAGTAATAATAATGATAAGAACAACACTAATGATGATATTAACTATAATAATAATGATAATAACAGAAATAATAATGGTAATGACAGAAATAATAATGATAATAACAGAAATAATAATGATAATAACAATAATAATAATGGTAATAACAATAATAATAATGATAATAACATAAATAATAGTGATAATAACAATAATAATAACGATAATAAAATAAATAATAATGATATTAACAATAATAATAATGGTAATAACAATAATAGTAACGTTAATAACAGAAATAATAATGATAATAACAATAATAATAACGATAATAACAGAAATAATAATGATAATAACAATAATAATAATGGTAATAACAATAATAATAATGATAATAACATAAATAATAGTGATAATAACAATAATAATAACGATAATAACAGAAATAATAATTATAATAACAATAATAATAACGATAATAACAGAAATAATAATCAGAATAACAATAATAATAATGGACATAACAATAGTAATAATGACATGATCGAGAATAATAATGAAAATAACAGTAATGATAATTATAATAGCAATACAAATAAAGATAATAACACTAACAATAATGATAATAACAATAATAACAATGATAATAACAGATATAATAATAATAATACCAGAAATAATAATGATAATAACAGTAATGATAATGGTAATAACAGAAATAATAATGGTAATGACAATAATAATAATGATTATAACAGGAATAACAGTGATAATAACAATAATAATAATGATAATAACAGTAATAATAATAATAATAACAATACTAATAATGGTAATAACAATAATAATAATGATAATAACATAAATAATAATGATAATAACAATAATAGTAACGATAATAACATAAAGAATAATGATAATAACAATAATAATAACGATAATAACAGAAATAACAATGATATTAACGATAATAATAATGGTAATAAGAATAATAATAATGATAATAACAATAATAATAATGATAATAACAGAAATTGTAATGATAATGACAATAATAATAACGATAATATCAAAAAGAATAATGATAATAACAATAATGATAATGGTAATAACAATAATAAAAATGATAATAACATAAATAATAATGATAATAACAATAATAATAATTATAATAAGAGAAATAATAATGATAATAACCCTTATAATTATGATAATAACAACAATAGTAATAATAATAAGAAGAATAATAAGAATGATAATAACAATAATAATAATGGTAATGGCAATAAGAATAATGATAATAACAACAATAATGATGATATTAACAATAATAATAACGATAATAACAGAAATAGTAATGATAATAACAATAATAATAATGGTAATAACAATAATAATAATGATAATAACATAAATAACAATGGTAATGACAATAATAATAATGATAATAACAGTAGTAATAATGATAATAACAACAATAATGATGATACTAACAATAATAATAACGATAATAAAAGAAATAATAATGATAATAAGAATAAGAATAACGATAATAGCAGAAATAGTAATGAGGATAAGAATAATAATTATGGTAATAGCAATAATTATAATGATAATAACAGAAATAATAAAGATAATAACAATAATAATAACGATAATAACAGAAATAATAATCAGAATAACAATAATAATAATGGTAATAACAATAGTAATAATGACATTATCGACAATAATAATGATAATAACACTAATAATAATGATAATAACAATAATAACAATGATAATAACAGAAATAATAATAATAATACCAGAAATAATAATGATAATAACAATAATAATAATGATAATAACAATAATAATAATGATAATAACAGAAATAATAATGATAATAACAGTAATAATAATGATAATAACAATAATAATAATGATAATAAAAGAAATAATAATGATAATAAGAATAATAATAACGATAATAGCAGAAATAATAATGATGATAACAATAATAATAATAGTGTTAACCATAACAATAATGACAATAACAGAAATAATAATGATAATAACAATAATAATAATGATAATAACAGAAATAATAATGATAATAACAATAATAATAATGGTAATAACAATAATAATAAGGATGATAACCCTAATAATTATGATAATAACAACAATAATAATAATAACAGTAGTAATAATGATAATATCTACAATAATGATGATATTAACTATAATAACAATGATAATAACACTAATAATAATAATAATAACAGAAATAATAATGATAATAACAATACTAATTATGATAATAACAGAAATAATAATGATAATAACAGTAATGATAATGATAATAACAGAAATAATAACGATAATAACAATAATAAGAATGATAATAACAATAATAATAATAGTAATGAAAATAATAATAATGATAATAACAACAATAATGGTGATATTAACAATAATAAAAATGATAATAACAGAAATAATAATGATAATAACAATAATAATAATGGTAATAACAATAATAGTAGTGATAATAATAATGGTAATAACAATAATAGTAATGATAATAACAGAAATAATAATGATAATAACAATAATAATAACGATAATAACGGAAATAATAATGATAATAACAATAATAATAATGGTAATAACAATAATAATAATGATAATAACAGAAATAATAATGATAATACCAAATATATTAATAGTAATAACAATAATCATAATGATAATAACAATAGTAATAACGATAATAACAGAAATAATAATGAGAATAACAATACTAATAAAGATAATAACAGTAATAATAATAATGACATTAACGACAATAATAATGATAATAACAGTAATAATAATGATAAGAACAACACTAATGATGATATTAACTATAATAATAATGATAATAACAGAAATAATAATGGTAATGACAGAAATAATAATGATAATAACAATAATAATTATGGTAATAACAATAATAATAATGATAATAACATAAATAATAATGATAAAGCAATAATAATAATGGTAATAACAATAGTAATAATGACATTACCGACAATAATAATGAAAATAACAGAAATAATAATGATAATAACAATAATAATAATGGTAATAACAATAATAATAGTGATAATAACAGAAATAATTATGATAATAACAATAATAATAATGGTAATAACAATGATAATAATGATTATAACAGTAGTAATAATGATAATAACAACAATAATGATGATATTAACAATAATAATAATGATAATAACATAAATAATAATGATAATAACAATAATAATAACGATAATAAAATAAATAATAATGATATTAACAATAATAATAATGGTAATAACAATAATAGTAACGATAATAACAGAAATAATAATGATAATAACAATAATAATAACGATAATAACAGAAATAATAATGATAATAACAATAATAATAATGGTAATAACAATAATAATAATGATAATAACATAAATAATAGTGATAATAACAATAATAATAACGATAATAACAGAAATAATAATTATAATAACAATAATAATAACGATAATAACAGAAATAATAATCAGAGTAACAATAATAATAATGGTCATAACAATAGTAATAATGACATGATCGAGAATAATAATGAAAATAACAGTAATGATAATTATAATAGCAATACAAATAAAGATAATAACACTAACAATAATGATAATAACAATAATAACAATGATAATAACAGATATAATAATAATAATACCAGAAATAATAATGATAATAACAGTAATGATAATGGTAATAACAGAAATAATAATGGTAATGACAATAATAATAATGATTATAACAGGAATAATAGTGATAATAACAATAATAATAATGATAATAACAGTAATAATAATAATAATAACAATACTAATAATGGTAATAACAATAATAATAATGATAATAACATAAATAATAATGATAATAACAATAATAGTAACGATAATAACATAAAGAATAATGATAATAACAATAATAATAACGATAATAACAGAAATAACAATGATATTAACGATAATAATAATGGTAATAAGAATAATAATAATGATAATAACAATAATAATAATGATAATAACAGAAATTGTAATGATAATGACAATAATAATAACGATAATATCAAAAAGAATAATGATAATAACAATAATGATAATGGTAATAACAATAATAAAAATGATAATAACATAAATAATAATGATAATAACAATAATAATAATTATAATAAGAGAAATAATAATGATAATAACCCTTATAATTATGATAATAACAACAATAGTAATAATAATAAGAAGAATAATAAGAATGATAATAACAATAATAATAATGGTAATGGCAATAATAATAATGATAATAACAACAATAATGATGATATTAACAATAATAATAACGATAATAACAGAAATAATAATGATAATAACAATAATAATAATGGTAATAACAATAATAATAATGATAATAACAATAATAACAATGATAATAACAGATATAATAATAATAATACCAGAAATAATAATGATAATAACAGTAATGATAATGGTAATAACAGAAATAATAATGGTAATGACAATAATAATAATGATTATAACAGGAATAATAGTGATAATAACAATAATAATAATGATAATAACAATAATAGTAACGATAATAACATAAAGAATAATGATAATAACAATAATAATAACGATAATAACAGAAATAACAATGATATTAACGATAATAATAATGGTAATAAGAATAATAATAATGATAATAACAATAATAATAATGATAATAACAGAAATTGTAATGATAATGACAATAATAATAACGATAATATCAAAAAGAATAATGATAATAACAATAATGATAATGGTAATAACAATAATAAAAATGATAATAACATAAATAATAATGATAATAACAATAATAATAATTATAATAAGAGAAATAATAATGATAATAACCCTTATAATTATGATAATAACAACAATAGTAATAATAATAAGAAGAATAATAAGAATGATAATAACAATAATAATAATGGTAATGGCAATAATAATAATGATAATAACAGTAGTAATAATGATAATAACAACAATAATGATGATACTAACAATAATAATAACGATAATAAAAGAAATAATAATGATAATAAGAATAAGAATAACGATAATAGCAGAAATAGTAATGAGGATAAGAATAATAATTATGGTAATAGCAATAATTATAATGATAATAACAGAAATAATAAAGATAATAACAATAATAATAACGATAATAACAGAAATAATAATCAGAATAACAATAATAATAATGGTAATAACAATAGTAATAATGACATTATCGACAATAATAATGATAATAACACTAATAATAATGATAATAACAATAATAACAATGATAATAACAGAAATAATAATAATAATACCAGAAATAATAATGATAATAACAATAATAATAATGATAATAACAATAATAATAATGATAATAACAGAAATAATAATGATAATAACAGTAATAATAATGATAATAACAATAATAATAATGATAATAAAAGAAATAATAATGATAATAAGAATAATAATAACGATAATAGCAGAAATAATAATGATGATAACAATAATAATAATAGTGTTAACCATAACAATAATGACAATAACAGAAATAATAATGATAATAACAATAATAATAATGATAATAACAGAAATAATAATGATAATAACAATAATAATAATGGTAATAACAATAATAATAAGGATGATAACCCTAATAATTATGATAATAACAACAATAATAATAATAACAGTAGTAATAATGATAATATCTACAATAATGATGATATTAACTATAATAACAATGATAATAACACTAATAATAATAATAATAACAGAAATAATAATGATAATAACAATACTAATTATGATAATAACAGAAATAATAATGATAATAACAGTAATGATAATGATAATAACAGAAATAATAACGATAATAACAATAATAAGAATGATAATAACAATAATAATAATAGTAATGAAAATAATAATAATGATAATAACAACAATAATGGTGATATTAACAATAATAAAAATGATAATAACAGAAATAATAATGATAATAACAATAATAATAATGGTAATAACAATAATAGTAGTGATAATAATAATGGTAATAACAATAATAGTAATGATAATAACAGAAATAATAATGATAATAACAATAATAATAACGATAATAACGGAAATAATAATGATAATAACAATAATAATAATGGTAATAACAATAATAATAATGATAATAACAGAAATAATAATGATAATACCAAATATATTAATAGTAATAACAATAATCATAATGATAATAACAATAGTAATAACGATAATAACAGAAATAATAATGAGAATAACAATACTAATAAAGATAATAACAGTAATAATAATAATGACATTAACGACAATAATAATGATAATAACAGTAATAATAATGATAAGAACAACACTAATGATGATATTAACTATAATAATAATGATAATAACAGAAATAATAATGGTAATGACAGAAATAATAATGATAATAACAATAATAATTATGGTAATAACAATAATAATAATGATAATAACATAAATAATAATGATAAAGCAATAATAATAATGGTAATAACAATAGTAATAATGACATTACCGACAATAATAATGAAAATAACAGAAATAATAATGATAATAACAATAATAATAATGGTAATAACAATAATAATAGTGATAATAACAGAAATAATTATGATAATAACAATAATAATAATGGTAATAACAATGATAATAATGATTATAACAGTAGTAATAATGATAATAACAACAATAATGATGATATTAACAATAATAATAATGATAATAACATAAATAATAATGATAATAACAATAATAATAACGATAATAAAATAAATAATAATGATATTAACAATAATAATAATGGTAATAACAATAATAGTAACGATAATAACAGAAATAATAATGATAATAACAATAATAATAACGATAATAACAGAAATAATAATGATAATAACAATAATAATAATGGTAATAACAATAATAATAATGATAATAACATAAATAATAGTGATAATAACAATAATAATAACGATAATAACAGAAATAATAATTATAATAACAATAATAATAACGATAATAACAGAAATAATAATCAGAGTAACAATAATAATAATGGTCATAACAATAGTAATAATGACATGATCGAGAATAATAATGAAAATAACAGTAATGATAATTATAATAGCAATACAAATAAAGATAATAACACTAACAATAATGATAATAACAATAATAACAATGATAATAACAGATATAATAATAATAATACCAGAAATAATAATGATAATAACAGTAATGATAATGGTAATAACAGAAATAATAATGGTAATGACAATAATAATAATGATTATAACAGGAATAATAGTGATAATAACAATAATAATAATGATAATAACAGTAATAATAATAATAATAACAATACTAATAATGGTAATAACAATAATAATAATGATAATAACATAAATAATAATGATAATAACAATAATAGTAACGATAATAACATAAAGAATAATGATAATAACAATAATAATAACGATAATAACAGAAATAACAATGATATTAACGATAATAATAATGGTAATAAGAATAATAATAATGATAATAACAATAATAATAATGATAATAACAGAAATTGTAATGATAATGACAATAATAATAACGATAATATCAAAAAGAATAATGATAATAACAATAATGATAATGGTAATAACAATAATAAAAATGATAATAACATAAATAATAATGATAATAACAATAATAATAATTATAATAAGAGAAATAATAATGATAATAACCCTTATAATTATGATAATAACAACAATAGTAATAATAATAAGAAGAATAATAAGAATGATAATAACAATAATAATAATGGTAATGGCAATAATAATAATGATAATAACAACAATAATGATGATATTAACAATAATAATAACGATAATAACAGAAATAATAATGATAATAACAATAATAATAATGGTAATAACAATAATAATAATGATAATAACAATAATAACAATGATAATAACAGATATAATAATAATAATACCAGAAATAATAATGATAATAACAGTAATGATAATGGTAATAACAGAAATAATAATGGTAATGACAATAATAATAATGATTATAACAGGAATAATAGTGATAATAACAATAATAATAATGATAATAACAATAATAGTAACGATAATAACATAAAGAATAATGATAATAACAATAATAATAACGATAATAACAGAAATAACAATGATATTAACGATAATAATAATGGTAATAAGAATAATAATAATGATAATAACAATAATAATAATGATAATAACAGAAATTGTAATGATAATGACAATAATAATAACGATAATATCAAAAAGAATAATGATAATAACAATAATGATAATGGTAATAACAATAATAAAAATGATAATAACATAAATAATAATGATAATAACAATAATAATAATTATAATAAGAGAAATAATAATGATAATAACCCTTATAATTATGATAATAACAACAATAGTAATAATAATAAGAAGAATAATAAGAATGATAATAACAATAATAATAATGGTAATGGCAATAATAATAATGATAATAACAGTAGTAATAATGATAATAACAACAATAATGATGATACTAACAATAATAATAACGATAATAAAAGAAATAATAATGATAATAAGAATAAGAATAACGATAATAGCAGAAATAGTAATGAGGATAAGAATAATAATTATGGTAATAGCAATAATTATAATGATAATAACAGAAATAATAAAGATAATAACAATAATAATAACGATAATAACAGAAATAATAATCAGAATAACAATAATAATAAT
>CANQJN010000005.1:3067500-3070000 GCA_947623535.1 Coelioxys conoideus | reverse complement strand
ATAAGGATAATAACAGAAATAACAATCAGAATAACAATAATAATAATGGTAGTAACAATAGTAATAAGGATAATAACAGAAATAATAATAATAATAACAATAATAAGAATGGTAATAACAATAGTAATAATGACATTGTCGACAATAATAATGATAATAACAGTAATGATAATGATAATGGCAATACCAATAGAGATAAAGCAGAAATAATAATTATAATAACAATAATAATAATGGTACTGACAATAATAATAATGATAATAACAGTAGTAATGATGATAATAACAACAATAATGATGATATTAACAATAATAATAACGATAATAACAGAAATAATAATGATAATAACAATAATAATAATGGTAATAACAATAATAATAATGATAATAAAAGAAATAATAATGATAATAACAATAATAATAATGATAATAACATAAATAATAATGATAATAACAATAATAATAACGATAATAACAACAATAATGATGATAATAACTGTAGTAATAATAATAGTAACAATAATAATAATGATAATAACAATACTAATAATGATAATGACAGAAATAATAACGATAATAACATAAATAATAATGGTAATAACAATAATAATAATAGTGTTAACAATAACAATAATGACAATAACAGAAATAATAACGATAATAACAATAATAATAATGGTAATAACCATAATAATGATGATAATAACAGAAATAATAATGATAATAACAATAATAATAATGCTAATAACAATAATAATAACGATAATAACAGAAATAATAATGATAATAACAATAATAATAATAGTGTTGACAATAACAATAATGACAATAACAGAAATAATAATGAATATAACAATAATAATAATGGTAATAACAATAATAATAATGTTACTAAGAATAATAATAATGATAATAGCAATAATAATAATGGTAATAACAATAATAATAATGATAAAAACAGAAATAATAATGATAATAACAATAATAATAATGGTAATAACAATAATAATAGTGATAATAACAGAAATAATAATGATGATAACAATAATAATAACGATAATAACAGAAATAATAATTATAATAACAATAATAATAACGATAATAACAGAAATAATGATCAGAATAACAATAATAATAAGGGTAATAACAATAATAATAATGGTAATAACAATAATAATAACGACAATAACATAAATAATAATGATAATAACAATAATAATAATGATAATAACATAAATAACAATGATAATAACAATAAGAATAACGATAATAACATAAATAATAATGATAATAGCAATAATAATAATGGTGTTAACAATAACAATAATGACAATAACAATAATAATAATGGTAATAACAATAATAATAATGATAATAACAATACTAATAATAGTGTTAACAATAACAATAATGACAATAACAGAAATAATAATGATAATAACAATAATAATAATGGTAATAACAATAATAATAATCATAATAACAGAAATAATTATAATAATAATAACCATAATAAGGGAAATAATAACAATAATAATAACAATAATAATAATGGTAATAACAATAGTAATAATGACATTATCGACTACAATAATGAAAATAACAGTAATGATAATGATAATAGCAATACAAATAAAGATAATAACACTAACAATAATGATAATAACAATAATAACAATGATAATAACAGATATAATAATAATAATACCAGAAATAATAATGATAATAACAGTAATGATAATGATAATAACAGAAATAATAATGATATTAACAATAATAATAATGGTAATAAGAATAATAATAATGATAATAAAAGAAATAATAATGATAATAACAATAATAATAATGATAATAACAGAAATAATAATGGTAATGACAATAATAATAATGATTATAACAGTAGTAATAATGATAATAACAACAATAATGATGATATTAGCAATAATAATTATGATAATAACTTGAATAATAATGATAGTAACAATAATAATAACGATAATAAAATAAATAATAATGATATTAACAATAATAATAATGGTAATAACAATAATAGTAACGATAATAACAGAAATAATAATGATAATAACAATAATAATAACGATAATAACAATAATAATAATGGTAATAACAATAACAATAATGACATTAACAGAAATTATAATGATAATAACAACAATAATAACGATAATAACAGAAATAATAATGATAATAACAATAATAATAACGATAATAACAGAAATAATAATGATATTAACAATAATAATAATGGTAATAACAATAATAGTAACGATAATAACAGAAATAATAATGGTAATGACAATAATAATAATGATTATAACAGTAGTAATAATGATAATAACAACAATAATGATGATATTAGCAATAATAATTATGGTAATAACATGAATAATAATGATAGTAACAATAATAATAACGATAATAACATAAATAATAATGATATTAACAATAATAATAATGGTCATAACAGTAATAGTAACGAT
>CANQJN010000005.1:3005000-3062500 GCA_947623535.1 Coelioxys conoideus | reverse complement strand
AATGATGATAATAACAATAATAATAATGATAATGACAGTAATAATAATAATACTAACAATAATAAGAATGATAATAACAATAATAATAATGATAATAACAATAATAATAATGATAATAACAGAAATAATAATGATAATAACAGAAATAATAATGATAATAACAATAATAATAATGGTAATAACAATAATAATAATGATAATAAAAGAAATAATAATGATCATAACAATAATAATAATGGTATTAACAATAATAATAATGATAATAACAGAAATAATAATGATAATAACAATAATAATAATTATAATAACAATAATAGTATTGGTAATAACAATAGTAATAATGACATTATCGACAATAATAATGAAAATAACAGTAATGATAATGATAATAGCAATACTAATAAAGATAATAACAGTAATAATAATAATGACATAAACGACAATAATAATGATAATAACACTAACAATAATGATAATAACAATAATAACAATGAAAATAACACATATAATAATAATAATACCAGAAATAATAATGATACTAACAGTAATGATAATGATAATAACAGAAATAATAATGAGAATAACAGAAATAATAATGATGATAACAGTAATGATCATTATAGTAACAGAAATAATAATGGTAATAACAATAATACTAATGATAATAACAGAAATAATAATGATAATACCAAATATATTAATGGTAATAACAATAATAATAATGGTAATAACAATAATAATAATCATAATAACAGAAATAATTATAATAATAACAATAATAATAACCATAATAACAGAAATAATAATGATAATAACAATAATAATAACGATAATAACGGAAATAATAATGATAATAACAATAATAATAATGGTAATAACAATAATAATAATGATAATAACAGAAATAATAATGATAATACCAAATATATTAATAGTAATAACAATAATCATAATGATAATAACATAAATAATAGTGATAATAACAATAATAATAACGATAATAACATAAAGAATAATGATAATAACAATAATAATAACGATAATAACAGAAATAATAATTATAATAACAATAATAATAACGATAATAACAGAAATAATAATCAGAATAACAATAATAATAATGGTCATAACAATAGTAATAATGACATGATCGAGAATAATAATGAAAATAACAGTAATGATAATTATAATAGCAATACAAATAAAGATAATAACACTAACAATAATGATAATAACAATAATAACAATGATAATAACAGATATAATAATAATAATACCAGAAATAATAATGATAATAACAGTAATGATAATGATAATAACAGAAATAATAATGATATTAACAATAATAATAATGGTAATAAGAATAATAATAATGATAATAAAAGAAATAATAATGATAATAACAATAATAATAATGATAATAACAGAAATAATAATGGTAATGACAATAATAATAATGATCATAACAGTAGTAATAATGATAATAACAGCAATAATGATGATATTAACAATAATAATAATGATAATAACATAAATTATAATGATAATAACAATAATAATAACGATAATAACAGAAATAATAATGATAATAACAATAATAATAATGGTAATAACAATAATAATAATGATAATAACAGAAATAATAATGATAATAACAATAATAATAACGATAATAACAGAAATAACAATGATATTAACAATAATAATAGTGATAATAACAATAATTACAATGATAATCGCAGAAATAATAATAATAATAACAATAATAATAATAATAATAACAGAAATAATAATGATAGTAACAACAATAATGACGATATTAGTTATAATAATAATGATAATAACTATAATAATAATGATAATAACAATAATAATAATGGTAATGACAATAATAATAATGTTAATTACAGTTGTAATAATGATAATAACAACAATAATGATAATAATAACAGAAATAATAATGACAATAACAGAAATAATAACGATAATAACAATAATAATAATGGTAATATCCATAATAATGATGATAATAACAGAAATAATAATGATAATAACAATAATAATAATGGTAATAACATTAATAATAACAATAATAACAATAATAATAACGATAATAACATAAATAATAATGATAATAACAATAATAATAATAGTGTTAACAATAACAATAATGACAATAACAGAAATAATAATGATAATACCAAATATATTAATGGTAATAACAATAATAGTAACGATAATAACAGAAATAATAATGATAATAACAATAATAATAACGATAATAACAGAAATAACAATGATATTAACAATAATAATAGTGATAATAACAATAATAATAACGATAATAACAGAAATAATAATGATAATAACAATAATAATAACGATAATAGCAGAAATAATAATGATATTAACAATAATAATAATGGTAATAAGAATAATAATAATGATAATAAAAGAAATAATAATGATAATAACAATAATAATAATGATAATAACAGAAATAACAATGGTATTAACAAAAATAACAGTGATAATAACATTAATAATAATGGTAATAACAATAATAGTAACAATAATAACAGAAATAATAATGATAATAACAATAATAATAACGATAATGACAGAAGTAACAATGATATTAACAATAATAATAGTGATAATAACAATAATAATAACGATAATAACAGAAATAATAATAATAATAACAATAATAATAACGATAATAACAGAAATAACAATGATATTAACAATAATAACAGTGATAATAACAATAATAATAACGATAATAAGAGAAATAATAATGATAATAACAATAATAACAATGGTAATAACAATAATAATAGCGATAGTAACAGAAATAATTATGATAATAACCATAATAATCAAGATAATAACAGAAATAATAATGATAATAACAATAATAATAACGATAATAACAGAAATAACAATGATATTAACAATAATAATAGTGACAATAACAATAATAATAATGATAATAACAGAAATAATAATGATAATAACAATAATAATAGGGGTAATAACAATAATAGTAATGATAATAACAGAAATAATAATGATAACAACAATAATAATAACGATAATAACAATAATAATAATGGTAATAACAATAACAATAATGACATTAACAGAAATAATAATGATAATAACAATAATAATAACGATAAGAACATAAATAATAATGATAATATCAATAATAATAATGGTGTTAACAATAACAATAATGACAATAACAATAATAATAATGGTAATAAAAATAATAATAATGATAATAACAATAATAATAACGATAATAACAGTAATAATAATGATAATAACAAGAGTAATAATGGTTATAACAATAATAATAATGATAATAACAGAAATAATAATGATAATACCAAATATATTAATGGTAATAATAATAATCATAATGATAATAACATTAGCAATAACGATAATAACAGAAATAATAATGAGAATAACAATACTAACAAAGTTAATAACAGTAATAATAATATTGACATTAACGACAATAATAATGATAATAACAGTAATAATAATGATAATAACAACAATAATGATGATATTAACAATAATAATAACGATAATAACAGTAATAATAATGATAATAACAATAATAATAATGATAATAACAGTAGTAATAATGATAATAACAATAATAATAATGGTAATGACAATAATAATAATGATAATAACAATAATAATTATGGTAGTAACAATAATAATAATGATAATAACATAAATAATAATGATAATAACAATAATAATAATGGTAATAACAATAGTAATAATGACATTACCGACAATAATAATGAAAATAACAGAAATAATAATGATAATAACAATAATAATAATGGTAATAACAATAATAATAGTGATAATAACAGAAATAATTATGATAATAACAATAATAATAATGGTAATAACAATAGTAATAATGACATTATCGACAATAATAAGAATGATAATGACAATAATAATAATGGTAATAACAATGATAATAATGATAATAACGGTAATAATAATAATAATAATGACAATAACAGAAATTATAATGATAATACCAATAATATTAATGGTAATAACAAAAATAATAATGATAATAACAATAGTAATAACGATAATAACAGAAATAATAATGATAATTACAATAATAATAACGATAATAACAGAATTAATAATGATAATAACAATAATAATAATGGTGTTAACAATAACAATAATGACAATAACAATAACAATAATGGTAATAACAATAATTATAATGATAATAACAGAAATAATAATGATAATAACAATAATAATTATGGTAATAACAATAATAATAATGATAATAACATAAATAATAATGATAATAACAATAATAATAGTGGTAATAACAATAGTAATAATGACATTACCGACAATAATAATGAAAATAACAGAAATAATAATGATAATAACAATAATAATAATGGTAATAACAATAATAATAGTGATAATAACAGAAATAATAATGATAATAACAATAATAATAATGGTAATAACAATAACAATACTGACATTAACAGAAATAATAATGATAATAACAATAATAGTAATGGTAATAACAATAATAATAATCATAATAACAGAAATAATTATAATAATAACAATAATAATAACCATAATAACAGAAATAATAATGATAATAACAATAATAATAACGATAAGAACATAAATAATAATGATAATAACAATAATAATAATAGTGTTAACAATAACAATAATGACAATAGCAGAAAGAATAATGATAATAACAGAAATAATAATGATAAAAACAGTAATGATAATGATAATAACAGAAATAATAATTATAATAACAATAATAATAACGATAATAACAGAAATAATAATCAGAATAACAATAATAATAATGGTCATAACAATAGTAATAATGACATTATCGACAATAATAATGAAAATAACAGTAATGATAATGATAATAGCAATACAAATAAAGATAATAACACTAACAATAATGATAATAACAATAATAGCAATGATAATAACAGATATAATAATAATAATACCAGAAATAATAATGATAATAACAGTAATGATAATGATAATAACAGAAATAATAATGAGAATAACAGAAATAATAATGATAATAACAGTAATGATCATTATAGTAACAGAAATAATAATGGTAATAACAATAATAATAACCATAATAACAGAAATAATAATGATAATAACAATAATAATAACGATAATAACTGAAATAATAATGGTAATAACAATAATGACAGTGATAATAACAATAATAATAACGATAATAACATAAATAATAATGATATTAACAATAATAATAATGGTAATAACAATAATAGTAACGATAATAACAGAAATAATAATGATAATAACAATAATAATAACGATAATAACAGAAATGACAATGATATTAACAATAATAATAGTGATAATAACAATAATAATAACGATAATAACAGAAATAATAATGATAATAACAATAATAATAACGATAATAACAGAAATAACAATGATATTAACAATAATAATAGTGATAATAACAATAATAATAAAGATAATAACATAAAGAATAATGATAATAACAATAATAATAACGATAATAACAGAAATAATAATGATAATAACAGAAATAATAATGATAATAACAATAATAATAACGATAATAACAATAATAATAATGGTAATAACAATAACAATAATGACATTAACAGAAATAATAATGATAATAACAATAATAATAACGATAAGAACATAAATAATAACGATAATAACAATAATAATAATGGTGTTAACAATAACAATAATGACAATAACAATAATAATAATGGTAATAAAAATAATAATAATGATAATAACAGAAATAATAATGATAATAACAATAATAATAATGGTAATAACAATAATAATAATGATAATAAAAGAAATAATAATGATAATAACAATAATAATAACGATAATAACAGAAATAATAATGATAATAACAATAATAATAATGGTAATAACAATAATAATAATTATAATGAAAGAAATAATAATGATGATAACAGTAATAATAATAATGAATTTAACGACAATAATAATAATGGTAATAACAGTAGTAATAATGATAATAACAGTAATAATAATGGTAATGACAATAATAATAATGATAATAACAATAATAATAATGGTAATAACAATAATAATAATGATAATAACAGAAATAATAATGATAATAACAATAATAATAATGGTAATAACAATAATAATAATGATAATAAAAGAAATAATAATGATAATAACAATAATAATAACGATAATAACAGAAATAATAATGATAATAACAATAATAATAATGGTAATAACAATAATAATAATTATAATGAAAGAAATAATAATGATGATAACAGTAATAATAATAATGAAATTAACGACAATAATAATAATGATAATAACAGTAGTAATAATGATAATAACAATAATAATAATGGTAATGACAATAATAATAATGATAATAACAATAATAATAATGGTAATAACAATAATAATAATGATAATAACAATAATAATAACGATAATAACAGAAATAATAATGATAATAACAATAATAATAACGATAATAACAGGAATAATAATGATAATAACAATAATAATAATGGTAATAACAATAATAATAATGATAATAACAGAAATAATAATGATAATACCAAATATATTAATGGTAATAACAATAATCATAATGATAATAACAATAGTAATAACGATAATGACAGAAATAATAATGAGAATAACAATACTAATAAAGATTATAACAGTAATAATAATAATGACATTAACGACAATAATAATGATAATAACAGTGATAATAATGATAATAACAGTAATAATAGTGATAATAACAACACTAATGATGATATTAACTATAATAATAATGATAATAACAATAATAATAATAATAATAACAGAAATAATAATGATAATGATAATAACAGGAATAATAGTGGTAATAACAATAATAATAATGATAATAACAGTAGTAATAATGATAATAACAACAATAATGATGATATTAACAATAATAATAACGATAATAACAGTAATAATAATGATAATAACAATAATAATAATGGTAATAACAATAATAGTAATGATAATAACATAAATAACAATGATAACAACAATAATAATAACGATAATAACAATAATAATAATGGTAATAACAATAACAATAATCACATTAACAGAAATAATAATGATAATAACAATAATAATAACGATAAGAACATAAATAATAATGATAATAACAATAATAATAATGGTGTTAACAATAACAATAATGACAATAACAATAATAATAATGGTAATAAAAAAAATAATAATGATAATAACAGAAATAATAATGATAATAACAATAATAATAACGATAATAACAGAAATAATAATGATAAGAACAATAATAATAACGATTGTAACAGAAATAACAATGATATTAACGATAATAATAGTGATAATAACAACAATAATAACGATAATAACAGAAATAATAATGATAATAACAATAATAATAACGATAATAACAGAAATAACAATGATATTAACAATAAAAACAGTGATAATAACAATAATAATAACGATAATAAGAGAAATAATAATGATAATAACAATAATAATAATGGTAATAACAGTAATAATAGTGATAATAACAGAAATAATTATGATAATAACCATAATAATAAAGATAATAACATAAAGAATAATGATAATAACAATAATAATAACGATAATAACAGAAATAATAATGATATTAACAATAATAATAATGGTAATAATAATAATAGTAACGATAATAACAGAAATAATAATGATAATAACAATAATAATAGGGGTAATAACAATAATAGTAATGATAATAACAGAAATAATAATGATAACAACAATAATAATAACGATAATAACAATAATAAGAATGGTAATAACAATAATAACAATGACATTAACAGAAATAATAATGATAATAACAATAATAATAACGATAAGAACATAAATAATAATGATAATAACAATAATAATAATGGTGTTAACAATAACAATAATGACAATAACAATAATAATAATGGTAATAAAAATAATAATAATGATAATAACAGAAATAATAATGATAATAACAATAATAATAATGGTAATAACAATAATAATAAAGATAATGAAAGAAATAATAATGATGATAACAGTAATAATAATAATGAAATTAACGAAAATAATAATAATGATAATAACAGTAGTAATAATGATAATAACAATAATAATAATGGTAATGACAATAATAATAATGATACTAACAATAATAATAATGGTAATAACAATAATAATAATGATAATAACAATAATAATAATGGTAATAACAATAATAATAATGGTAATGATAATAATAATAACAGAAATAATTATAATAATAATAACCATAATAAGGGAAATAATAATAATAATAATAACAATAATAATAATGGTAATAACAATAATAATAATAATAATAACAATAATAATAATAAAAATAACAGAAGTAATAATGATAATAACAGTAGTAATAATGATAATATCTACAATAATGATGATATTAAGTATAATAATAATTATAATAACAATAATAATAACGATAATGACAGAAATAATAATCAGAATAACAATAATAATAATGGTAATAACAATAGTAATAATGACATTATCGACAATAATAATGAAAATAACAGAAATGATAATGATAATAACAGAAATAATATTGATGATGATAATAACAGAAATAATGATGATAATAACAATAATAATAATGATAATAACAGAAATAATAATGATATTAACAATAATAATAATGGTAATAACAATAATAATAATGATAATAACATAAATAACAATGATAAAAACAATAAGAATAACGATAATAATATAAATAATAATGAGAATAACAATAACAATAATAGTCTTAACAATAACAATAATAATAATGATAATACCAATAATAATAATGGTAATGACAATAATAATATTGATAATAACCCTAATAATTATGATAATAACAACAATAATAATAATAACAGTAGTAATAATGATAATATCTACAATAATGATGATATTAACTATGATAATAATGATAATAACACTAATAATAATGATAATAACAACAATAACAATGATAATCACAGAAATAATAATAATAATAACAATAATAATAATAATAATAACAGAAATAATAATGATAGTAACGACAATAATGACGATATTAGCAATAATAATAATGATAATAACAATAATAATAATGATAATAACAATAATAATAACGATAATAACAGAAATAATAATGGTAATAACAACAATAATAATGAAAATAACATAAATGACAATGATAATACCAAATATATTAATGGTAATAACAATAATCATAATGATAATAACAGTAGTAATAACGATAATAACAGAAATAATAATGAGAATAACAATACTAATAAAGATAATAACAGTAATAATAATAATGACATTAACGACAATAATAATGGTAATAACAGTAATAATAATGATAATAACAACACTAATGATGATATTAACTATAATAATAATGATAATAACAATAATAATAATAATAATAACAGAAATAATAATGATAATGGTAATAACAGGAATAATAGTGATAATAACAATAATAATAATGATAATAACAGTAGTAATAATGATAATAACAACAATAATGATGATATTAACAATAATAATAATGGTAATAACAATAATAGTAACGATAATAACAGAAATAATAATGATAATAACAATAATAATAGGGGTAATAACAATAATAGTAATGATAATAACAGAAATAATAATGATAACAACAATAATAATAACGATAATAACAATAATAATAATGGTAATAACAATAACAATAATGACATTAACAGAAATAATAATGATAATAACAATAATAATAACGATAAGAACATAAATAATAATGATAATAACAATAATAATAATGGTGTTAACAATAACAATAATAATAATGGTAATAAAAATAATAATAATGATAATAACAGAAATAATAATGATAATAACAATAATAATAATGGTAATAACAATAATAATAATGATAATAAAAGAAATAATAATGATAATAACAATAATAATAACGATAATAACAGAAATAATAATGATAATAACAATAATAATAATGGTAATAACAATAATAATAATGATAATGAAAGAAATAATAATGATGATAACAGTAATAATAATAATGAAATTAACGACAATAATAATAATGATAATAACAGTAGTAATAATGATAATAACAATAATAATAATGGTAATGACAATAATAATAATGATAATAACAATAATAATAATGGTAATAACAATAATAATAATGATAATAACAATAATAATAACGATAATAACAGAAATAATAATGATAATAACAATAATAATAACGATAATAACAGGAATAATAATGATAATAACAATAATAATAATGGTAATAACAATAATAATAATGATAATAACAGAAGTAATAATGATAATACCAAATATATTAATGGTAATAACAATAATCATAATGATAATAACAATAGTAATAACGATAATGACAGAAATAATAATGAGAATAACAATACTAATAAAGATAATAACAGTAATAATAATAATGACATTAACGACAATAATAATGATAATAACAGTAATAATAATGATAATAACAGTAATAATAGTGATAATAACAACACTAATGATGATACTAACTATAATAATAATGATAATAACAATAATAATAATAATAATAACAGAAATAATAATGATAATGATAATAACAGGAATAATAGTGGTAATAACAATAATAATAATGATAATAACAGTAGTAATAATGATAATAACAACAATAATGATGATATTAACAATAATAATAACGATAATAACAGTAATAATAATGATAATAACAATAATAATAATGGTAATAACAATAATAGTAATGATAATAACATAAATAACAATGATAACAACAATAATAATAACGATAATAACAATAATAATAATGGTAATAACAATAACAATAATCACATTAACAGAAATAATAATGATAATAACAATAATAATAACGATAAGAACATAAATAATAATGATAATAACAATAATAATAATGGTGTTAACAATAACAATAATGACAATAACAATAATAATAATGGTAATAAAAAAAATAATAATGATAATAACAGAAATAATAATGATAATAACAATAATAATAACGATAATAACAGAAATAATAATGATAAGAACAATAATAATAACGATTGTAACAGAAATAACAATGATATTAACGATAATAATAGTGATAATAACAACAATAATAACGATAATAACAGAAATAATAATGATAATAACAATAATAATAACGATAATAACAGAAATAACAATGATATTAACAATAAAAACAGTGATAATAACAATAATAATAACGATAATAAGAGAAATAATAATGATAATAACAATAATAATAATGGTAATAACAGTAATAATAGTGATAATAACAGAAATAATTATGATAATAACCATAATAATAAAGATAATAACATAAAGAATAATGATAATAACAATAATAATAACGATAATAACAGAAATAATAATGATATTAACAATAATAATAATGGTAATAATAATAATAGTAACGATAATAACAGAAATAATAATGATAATAACAATAATAATAACGATAATAACAGAAATAACAATGATATTAACAATAATAATAGTGATAATAACAATAATAATAATGATAATAACAGAAATAATAATGATAATAACAATAATAATAGGGGTAATAACAATAATAGTAATGATAATAACAGAAATAATAATGATAACAACAATAATAATAACGATAATAACAATAATAAGAATGGTAATAACAATAATAATAATGACATTAACAGAAATAATAATGATAATAACAATAATAATAACGATAAGAACATAAATAATAATGATAATAACAATAATAATAATGGTGTTAACAATAACAATAATGACAATAACAATAATAATAATGGTAATAAAAATAATAATAATGATAATAACAGAAATAATAATGATAATAACAATAATAATAATGGTAATAACAATAATAATAAAGATAATGAAAGAAATAATAATGATACTAACAATAATAATAATGGTAATAACAATAATAATAATGATAATAACAATAATAATAATGGTAATAACAATAATAATAATGGTAATGATAATAATAATAACAGAAATAATTATAATAATAATAACCATAATAAGGGAAATAATAATAATAATAATAACAATAATAATAATGGTAATAACAATAATAATAATAATAATAACAATAATAATAATAAAAATAACAGAAGTAATAATGATAATAACAGTAGTAATAATGATAATATCTACAATAATGATGATATTAAGTATAATAATAATTATAATAACAATAATAATAACGATAATGACAGAAATAATAATCAGAATAACAATAATAATAATGGTAATAACAATAGTAATAATGACATTATCGACAATAATAATGAAAATAACAGAAATGATAATGATAATAACAGAAATAATATTGATGATGATAATAACAGAAATAATGATGATAATAACAATAATAATAATGATAATAACAGAAATAATAATGATATTAACAATAATAATAATGGTAATAACAATAATAATAATGATAATAACATAAATAACAATGATAAAAACAATAAGAATAACGATAATAATATAAATAATAATGAGAATAACAATAACAATAATAGTCTTAACAATAACAATAATAATAATGATAATACCAATAATAATAATGGTAATGACAATAATAATATTGATAATAACCCTAATAATTATGATAATAACAACAATAATAATAATAACAGTAGTAATAATGATAATATCTACAATAATGATGATATTAACTATGATAATAATGATAATAACACTAATAATAATGATAATAACAACAATAACAATGATAATCACAGAAATAATAATAATAATAACAATAATAATAATAATAATAACAGAAATAATAATGATAGTAACGACAATAATGACGATATTAGCAATAATAATAATGATAATAACAATAATAATAATGATAATAACAATAATAATAACGATAATAACAGAAATAATAATGATAATAACAATAATAATAATGATAATAACATAAATAATAATGATAATAACAATAATAATAACGATAATAACATAAATAATAATGATAATAACAATGATAATAATGGTAATAACAACAATAACAATGAAAATAACATAAATGACAATGATAATACCAAATATATTAATGGTAATAACAATAATCATAATGATAATAACAGTAGTAATAACGATAATAACAGAAATAATAATGAGAATAACAATACTAATAAAGATAATAACAGTAATAATAATAATGACATTAACGACAATAATAATGATAATAACAGTAATAATAATGATAATAACAACAATAATGATGATAATAACAGTAATAAGAATGATAATAACAATAATAATAATGGTAATAACAATAATAACAGAAATAATTATAATAATAACAATAATAATAACCATAATAACAGAAATAATAATAATAATAACAATAATAATAATGATAATAACCCTAATAATTATGATAATAGCAACAATAATAATAATAAAAACTATAATAATAATAATAATAACAGAAATAATAATGATAATAACAGAAATAATAATGATAAAAACAGTAATGATAATGATAATAACAGAAATAATAATGATAATGATAATAAAAACAATAATGATGATATTAACAATAATAATAACGATAATAACAGAAATAATAATGATAATGACAATAATAATAAAGGTAATAACAATAATAATAACAATAATAAGAGAAATAATAATGATAATAACAATAATAATAATGGTAATAACAATAATAATAGTGATAATAACAGAAATAATAATGATAATACCAAATATATTAATGGTAATAACAATAATCATAATGATAATAACAGTAGTAATAACGATAATAACAGAAATAATAATGAGAATAACAATACTAATAAAGATAATAACAGTAATAATAATAATGACATTAACGACAATAGTAATGATAATAACAGTAATAATAATGATAATAACAACAGTAATGATGATAATAACAGTAATAAGAATGATAATAACAACAATAATATTGGTAATGACAATAATAATAATGATAATAACCGTAGTAATAATGATAATATCTACAATAATGATGATATTAACTATAATAATGATGATACTAACACTAATAGTAATGATAATAACAATAATAACACTGATAATCACAGAAATAATAATGGTAATGACAATAATAATAATGATAATAACAATAATAATAACGATAATAACATAAATAATAATGATAATAACATTAATAATAATGATAACAACAGAAATAATAATGATATTAACAATAATAATAATGGTAATAACAGTAATAATAACGATAATAACAGAAATAATAATGATAATAACAATAATAATAACGATAATAACAGAAATAACAATGATCTTAACAATAATAACAGTGATAATAACAATAATAATAACGATAATAACAGAAATAATAATGATAATAACAATAATAATAATGGTAATAACAATAATAATAGTGATAATAACAGAAATAATTATGATAATAACAATAATAATAAAGATAATAACATAAAGAATAATGATAATAACAATAATAATAACGATAATAACAGAAATAATAATGATATTAACAATAATAATAATGGTAATGACAATAATAACAGTGATAATAACAATAATAATAACGATAATAACATAAATAATAATGATATTAACAATATTAATAACGATAATAACATAAATAATAATGATATTAACAATAATAATAATGGTAATAACAATAATAGTAACGATAATAACAGAAATCATAATGATAATAACAATAATAATAACGATAATAACAGAAATAATAATGATATTAACAATAATAATAATGGTAATAAGAATAATAACAATGATAATAAAAGAAATAATAATGATAATAACAATAATAATAATGATAATAACAGAAATAATAATGGTAATGACAATAATAATAATGATTATAACAGTAGTAATAATGATAATAACAACAATAATGATGATATTAGCAATAATAATAATGATAATAACATAAATAATAATGATAATAACAATAATAATAACGATAATAACATAAATAATAATGATATTCACAATAATAATAATGGTAATAACAATAATAGTAACGATAATAACAGAAATAATAATGATAATAACAATAATAATAACGTTAATAACAGAAATAACAATGATATTAACAATAATAATAGTGATAATAACAATAATAATAATGATAATAACAGAAATAATAATGATAATAACAATAATAATAGGGGTAATAACAATAATAGTAATGATAATAACAGAAATAATAATGATAATGATAATAACAGGAGTAATAGTGATAATAACAATAATAATAATGATAATAACAGTAGTAATAATGATAATAACAACAATAATGATGATATTAACAATAATAATAACGATAATAACATAAATAATAGTGATAATAACAATAATAATAGCGATAATAACATAATGAATAATGATAATAACAATAATAATAACGATCATAACAGAAATAATTATAATAATAACAATAATAATAACCATAATAACAGAAATAATAATGATAATAACAATAATAAAAACGATAAGAACATAAATAATAATGATAATAACAATAATAATAATAGTGTTAACAATAACAATAATGACAATAACAGAAAGAATAATGATAATTACTATAATAATAATGAGAATACCGGAAATAATAATGATAATAACAACAACAATAATGGTAATATCAATAATAATAATCATAATAACAGAAATAATTATAATAATAACAATAATAATAACCATAATAACAGAAATAATAATAATAATAACAATAATAATAATGATAATAACCCTAATAATTATGATAATAACACCAATAATAATAATAATAACAATAATAATAATAATAATAACAGCAATAATAATGATAATAACAGAAATAATAATGATAAAAACAGTAATGATAATGATAATAACAGAAATAATAATGATAATGATAGTAACCACAATAATGATGATATTAACAATAATAATAACGATAATAACAGAAATAATAATGATAATGACAATAATAATAATGGTAATAACAATAATAATAACAATAATAAGAGAAATAATAATGGTAATAACAATAATAATAATGATAATAACAGAAATAATAATGATAATAACAATAATAATATGGGTAATAACAATAATAGTAAAGATAATAACAGAAATAATAATGATAATAACAATTATAATAACGATGATACCAATAATAATAATGGTAATAACAATAACAATAATGACATTAACGGAAATAATAATGATAATAACTATAATAATAATGAGAATAACGGAAATAATAATGATAATAACAACAACAATAATGGTAATAACAATAATAATAACCATAATAACAGAAATAATAATAATAATAACAATAATAATAATGATAATAACCCTAATAATTGTGATAATAACAACAATATTAATAATAATAATAATAATAATAATAATAATAACAGAAATAATAATGATAATAACAGAAATAATAATGATAAAAACAGTAATGATAATGATAATAACAGAAATAATAACGATAATGATAATAACAACAATAATGATGATATTAACAATAATAATAACGATAATAACAGAAATAATAACGATAATAACAGTAATAATAATGATAATAACAATAATAATAATGGTAATAATTATAATAATAATGACAATAACATAAATAATAATGGTAATGACAATAATAACAGTGATAGTAACAATAATAATAACGATAATAACATAAATAATAATGATATTAACAATAATAATAACGATAATAACATAAATAATAATGATATTAACAATAATAATAATGGTAATAACAATAATAGTAACGATAATAACAGAAATAATAATGATAATAACAATAATAATAACGATAATAACAGAAATAATAATGATATTAACAATAATAATAATGGTAATAAGAATAATAATAATGATAATAAAAGAAATAATAATGATAATAACAATAATAATAATGATAATAACAGAAATAATAATGGTAATGACAATAATAATAATGATTATAACAGTAGTAATAATGATAATAACAACGATAATGATGATATTAGCACTAATAATAATGATAATAACAATAATAATAACGATAATAACATAAATAATAATGATATTAACAATAATAATAGGGGTAATAACAATAATAGCAATGATAATAACAGAAATAATAATGATAACAACAATAATAATAACGATAATAACAATAATAATAATGGTAATAACAATAACAATAATGACATTAACAGAAATAATAATGATAATAACAGAAATAATAATGATAAAAACAGTAATGATAATGATAATAACAGAAATAATAATGATAATGATAATAAAAACAATAATGATGATATTAACAATAATAATAACGATAATAACAGAAATAATAATGATAATGACAATAATAATAAAGGTAATAACAATAATAATAACAATAATAAGAGAAATAATAATGATAATAACAATAATAATAATGGTAATAACAATAATAATAGTGATAATAACATAAATAATAATGATAATAACAATAATAATAACGATAATAACATAAAGAATAATGATAATAACAATAATAATAACGATAATAACAGAAATAATAATGATATTAACAATAATAATAATGGTAATAAGAATAATAATAATGATAATAAAAGAAATAATAATGATAATAACAATAATAATAATGATAATAACATAAATAATAATGATAATAACAATTATAATAACGATAATAACATAAAAAATAATGATAATAACAATGATAATAATGGTAATAACAACAATAATAATGAAAATAACATAAATAACAATGATAATAACAATAAGAATAACGATAATAACATAAATAATAATGATAATAACAATAATAATAATAGTCTTAACAATAACAATAATAATAATGGTAATAACAATAATAATAGTGATAATAACAGAAATAATAATGATAATACCAAATATATTAATGGTAATAACAATAATCATAATGATAATAACAGTAGTAATAACGATAATAACAGAAATAATAATGAGAATAACAATACTAATAAAGATAATAACAGTAATAATAATAATGACATTAACGACAATAGTAATGATAATAACAGTAATAATAATGATAATAACAACAGTAATGATGATAATAACAGTAATAAGAATGATAATAACAACAATAATATTGGTAATGACAATAATAATAATGATAATAACAATAATAATAACGATAATAACATAAATAATAATGATAATAACATTAATAATAATGATAACAACAGAAATAATAATGATATTAACAATAATAATAATGGTAATAACAGTAATAATAACGATAATAACATAAATAATAATGATAATAACAATAATAATAACGATAATAACATAAAGAATAATGATAATAACAATAATAATAACGATAATAACAGAAATAATAATGATATTAACAATAATAATAATGGCAATAAGAATAATAATAATGATAATAAAAGAAATAATAATGATAATAACAATAATAATAATGATAATAACATAAATAATAATGATAATAACAATTATAATATCGATAATAACATAAAAAATAATGATAATAACAATGATAATAATGGTAATAACAACAATAATAATGAAAATAACATAAATAACAATGATAATAACAATAAGAATAACGATAATAACATAACTAATAATGATAATAACAATAATAATAATAGTCTTAACAATAACAATAATAATAATGGTAATAACAATAATAATAGTGATAATAACAGAAATAATAATGATAATACCAAATATATTAATGGTAATAACAATAATCATAATGATAATAACAGTAGTAATAACGATAATAACAGAAATAATAATGAGAATAACAATACTAATAAAGATAATAACAGTAATAATAATAATGACATTAACGACAATAGTAATGATAATAACAGTAATAATAATGATAATAACAACAGTAATGATGATAATAACAGTAATAAGAATGATAATAACAACAATAATATTGGTAATGACAATAATAATAATGATAATAACCGTAGTAATAATGATAATATCTACAATAATGATGATATTAACTATAATAATGATGATACTAACACTAATAGTAATGATAATAACAATAATAACACTGATAATCACAGAAATAATAATGGTAATGACAATAATAATAATGATAATAACAATAATAATAACGATAATAACATAAATAATAATGATAATAACATTAATAATAATGATAACAACAGAAATAATAATGATATTAACAATAATAATAATGGTAATAACAGTAATAATAACGATAATAACAGAAATAATAATGATAATAACAATAATAATAACGATAATAACAGAAATAACAATGATATTAACAATAATAACAGTGATAATAACAATAATAATAACGATAATAAGAGAAATAATAATGATAATAACAATAATAATAATGGTAATAACAATAATAATAGTGATAATAACAGAAATAATTATGATAATAACCATAATAATAAAGATAATAACATAAAGAATAATGATAATAACAATAATAATAACGATAATAACAGAAATAATAATGATATTAACAATAATAATAATGGTAATGACAATAATAACAGTGATAATAACAATAATAATAACGATAATAACATAAATAATAATGATATTAACAATATTAATAACGATAATAACATAAATAATAATGATATTAACAATAATAATAATGGTAATAACAATAATAGTAACGATAATAACAGAAATCATAATGATAATAACAATAATAATAACGATAATAACAGAAATAATAATGATATTAACAATAATAATAATGGTAATAAGAATAATAATAATGATAATAAAAGAAATAATAATGATAATAACAATAATAATAATGATAATAACAGAAATAATAATGGTAATGACAATAATAATAATGATTATAACAGTAGTAATAATGATAATAACAACAATAATGATGATATTAGCAATAATAATAATGATAATAACATAAATAATAATGATAATAACAATAATAATAACGATAATAACATAAATAATAATGATATTCACAATAATAATAATGGTAATAACAATAATAGTAACGATAATAACAGAAATAATAATGATAATAACAATAATAATAACGTTAATAACAGAAATAACAATGATATTAACAATAATAATAGTGATAATAACAATAATAATAATGATAATAACAGAAATAATAATGATAATAACAATAATAATAGGGGTAATAACAATAATAGTAATGATAATAACAGAAATAATAATGATAATGATAATAACAGGAATAATAGTGATAATAACAATAATAATAATGATAATAACAGTAGTAATAATGATAATAACAACAATAATGATGATATTAACAATAATAATAACGATAATAACAGAAATAATAATGATAATAACAATAATAATAATGGTAATAACAATAATAATAATGATAATAACATAAATAATAGTGATAATAACAATAATAATAGCGATAATAACATAATGAATAATGATAATAACAATAATAATAACGATAATAACAGAAATAATTATAATAATAACAATAATAATAACCATAATAACAGAAATAATAATGATAATAACAATAATAAAAACGATAAGAACATAAATAATAATGATAATAACAATAATAATAATAGTGTTAACAATAACAATAATGACAATAACAGAAAGAATAATGATAATTACTATAATAATAATGAGAATACCGGAAATAATAATGATAATAACAACAACAATAATGGTAATATCAATAATAATAATCATAATAACAGAAATAATTATAATAATAACAATAATAATAACCATAATAACAGAAATAATAATAATAATAACAATAATAATAATGATAATAACCCTAATAATTATGATAATAACACCAATAATAATAATAATAACAATAATAATAATAATAATAACAGAAATAATAATGATAATAACAGAAATAATAATGATAAAAACAGTAATGATAATGATAATAACAGAAATAATAACGATAATGATAATAACAACAATAATGATGATATTAACAATAATAATAACGATAATAACAGAAATAATAACGATAATAACAGTAATAATAATAGTAATAACAATAATAATAACAATAATAACAATAATAACAGAAATAATAATGATGATAACAGAAATAATAATGATAATAACAGTAATGATAATGATAATAACAGAAATAATAATGATATTAACAACAATAATAATGGTATTAACAATAATAATAACGATAATAACAGAAATATCAATGATACTAACAACAATAATAGTGATAATAACAATAATAATAACGATAATAAGAGAAATAATAATGATAATAACTATAATAATAATGGTAATAGCAATAATAATAATGATAATAACAGAAATAATAATGATAATAACAATAATAATAATGGTAATAATTATAATAATAATGACAATAACATAAATAATAATGGTAATGACAATAATAACAGTGATAGTAACAATAATAATAACGATAATAACATAAATAATAATGATATTAACAATAATAATAACGATAATAACATAAATAATAATGATATTAACAATAATAATAATGGTAATAACAATAATAGTAACGATAATAACAGAAATAATAATGATAATAACAATAATAATAACGATAATAACAGAAATAATAATGATAATAACAATAATGACAATAACAATAATAATAATGGTAATAAAAATAATAATAATGATAATAACAGAAATAATAATGATAATAACAATAATAACAATGATAATAACAGATATAATAATAATAATACTAGAAATAATAATGATAATAACAGTAATCATAATGATAATAACAGAAATAATAATTAGAATAACGGAAATAATAATGATAATAACAATAATAATAATGGTAATAACAATAATAATAATGGTAACAAAAGAAATAATAATGATAATAACAATAATAATAATGATAATAACAATGATAATAATGGTAATAACAATAATAATAATGAAAATAACATAAATAATAATGATAATAACAATAATAATAATAGTCTTAACAATAACAATAATAATAATGGTAATAACAATAATAATAGTGACAATAGCAGAAATAATAATGATAATAACAATAATAATAGGGGTCATAACAATAATAGTAATGGTAATAACAATAACAATAATGACATTAACAGAAATAATAATGATAATAACAATAATAATAATGGTAATAACAATAATAATAATGATAATAACAGAAATAATAATGATAATACCAAATATATTAATGGTAATAACAATAATAATAATTGTAATAACAATAATAATAATCATAATAACAGAAATAATTATAATAATAACAATAATAATAACCATAATAACAGAAATAATAATGATAATAACAATAATAATAACGATAAGAACATAAATAATAATGATAATAACAATAATAATAATAGTGTTAAAAATAACAATAATGACAATAACAGAAATAATAATGATAATAACTATGATAATAATGAGAATAACGGAAATAATAATGATAATAACAACAACAATAATGGTAATTTCAATAATAATAATCATAATAACAGAAATAATTATAATAATAACAATAATAATAACCATAATAACAGAAATAATAATGATAATAACAATAATAATAACGATAAGAACATAAATAATAATGATAATAACAATAATAATAATAGTGTTAAAAATAACAATAATGACAATAACAGAAAGAATAATGATAATAACTATAATAATAATGAGAATAACGGAAATAATAATGATAATAACAACAACAATAATGGTAATATCAATAATAATAATCATAATAACAGAAATAATTATAATAATAACAATTATAATAACCATAATAACAGAAATAATAATAATAATAACAATAATAATAATAATAATAATAACAGAAATAATAATGATAAAAACAGTAATGATAATGATAATAACAGAAATAATAATGATATTAACAATAATAATAATGGTAATAAGAATAATAATAATGATAATAAAAGAAATAATAATGGTAATAACAATAATAATAATGATAATAACATAAATAACAATGATAACAACAATAATAATAACGATAATAACATAAATAATAATGATATTAACAATAATAATAATGGTAATAAGAATAATAATAATGATAATAAAAGAAATAATAATGATAATAACAATAATAATAACGATAATAACATAAATAACAATGATAATAACATTAATAATAACGATAGTAACGGAAATAATAATGGTAATAACAATAATAATAATGATAATAACAGAAACAATAATGATAATAACAATAATAATAGGAGTAATAACAATAATAGTAATGATAATAACAGAAATAATAATGATAATAACAATAATAATAACGATGATAACAATAATAATAATGGTAATAACAATAACAATAATGACATTAACAGAAATAATAATGATAATAACAATAATAATAACGATAAGAAGATAAATAATACAGATAATAACAATAATAATAATAGTGTTAACAATAACAATAATGACACTAACAGAAAGAATAATGATAATAACAACAACAATAATGGTAATAACAATAATAATAATGATAATAACCCTAATAATTATGATAATAACAACAATAATAATAATAATAATAATAATAATAATAATAATAATAATAACAGAAATAATAATGATAATAGCAGAAATAATAATGATAAAAACAGTAATGATAATGATAATAACAGAAATAATAATGATAATGATAATAACAATAATAACAATAATAACAGAAATAATAATGATGATAACAATAATAATAATGGTAATAACAATAATAATAATGGTAATAACATAAATACTAATGATAATAACAATAATAATAACGATAATAACATAAAGAATAATGATAATAACAATAATAATAACGATAATAACAGAAATAATAATTATAATAACAATAATAATAACGATAATAACAGAAATAATAATCAGAATAACAATAATAATAATGGTAATAACAATGGTAATAATGACATTATCGACAATAATAATGAAAATAACCGTAATGATAATGATAATAGCAATACTAATAAAGATAATAACAGTAATAATAATAATGACATTAACAACAATAATAATGATAATAACACTAACAATAATGATAATAAAAATAATAACAATGATAATATCAGATATAATAATAATAATACCAGAAATAATAATGATAATAACAGTAATGATAATGATAATAACAGAAATAATAATGATAATAACAATAATAATAACGATAATAACAATAATAATAATGGTAATAACAATAACAATAATGACATTAACAGAAATAATAATGATAATAACAATAATAATAATGGTAATACCAAATATATTAATGGTAATAACAATAATAATAATCATAATAACAGAAATAATTATAATAATAACAATAATAATAACCATAATAACAGAAAGAATAATGATAATAACAATAATAATAACGATAAGAACATAAATAATAATGATAATAACAATAATAATAATAGTGTTAACAATAACAATAATGACAATAACAGAAAGAATAATGATAATAACTATAATAATAATGAGAATAACGGAAATAATAATGATAATAACAAAAACAATAATGGTAATATCAATAATAATAATCATAATAACAGAAATAATTATAATAATAACAATAATAATAACCATAATAACAGAAATAATAATAATAATAACAATAATAATAATAATAATAACCCTAATAATTATGATAATAACAACAATAATAATAATAATAATAACAGAAATAATAATCATAATAACAGAAATAATAATGATAAAAACAGTAATGATAATGATAATAACAGAAATGATAATGATAATGATAATAACCACAATAATGATGATATTAACAATAATAATAACGATAATAACATAAATAATAATGATAATAACAATGATAATAATGGTAATAACAAAATAATAATGAAAATAACAATAATAATAATAGTCTTAACAATAACAATAATAATAATGGTAATAACAATAATAATAGTGATAATAACAGAAATAATAATGATATTAACAATAATAATAATGGTAATAACAGTAAATATAACGATAATAAGAGAAATAATAATGATAATGACAATAATAATAGTGATAATAACAGAAATAATTATGATAATAACCATAATAATAAAGATAATAACATAAAGTATAATGATAATAACAATAACAATAACGATAATAACAGAAATAATAATGATATTAACAATAATAATAATGGTAATAAGAATAATAATAATGATAATAAAAGAAATAATAATGATAATAACAATAATAATAACGATAAGAACATAAATAATAATGATAATAACAATAATAATAATAGTGTTAAAAATAACAATAATGACAATAACAGAAAGAATAATGATAATAACTATAATAATAATGAGAATAACGGAAATAATAATGATAATAACAACAACAATAATGGTAATATCAATAATAATAATCATAATAACAGAAATAATTATAATAATAACAATTATAATAACCATAATAACAGAAATAATAATAATAATAACAATAATAATAATAATAATAATAACAGAAATAATAATGATAAAAACAGTAATGATAATGATAATAACAGAAATAATAATGATATTAACAATAATAATAATGGTAATAAGAATAATAATAATGATAATAAAAGAAATAATAATGGTAATAACAATAATAATAATGATAATAACATAAATAACAATGATAACAACAATAATAATAACGATAATAACATAAATAATAATGATAATAACAATAATAATAATAGTCTTAACAATAACAATAATAATAATGGTAATAACAATAATCATAAAGATAATAACAGTAGTAATAACGATAATAACAGAAATAATAATGAGAATAACAATACTAATAAAGATAATAACAGTAATAATAATAATCACATTAACGACAATAATAATGATAATAACAGTAATAATAACGATAATAACAGAAATAATAATGATATTAACAATAATAATAATGGTAATAAGAATAATAATAATGATAATAAAAGAAATAATAATGATAATAACAATAATAATAACGATAATAACATAAATAACAATGATAATAACATTAATAATAACGATAGTAACGGAAATAATAATGGTAATAACAATAATAATAATGATAATAACAGAAACAATAATGATAATAACAATAATAATAGGAGTAATAACAATAATAGTAATGATAATAACAGAAATAATAATGATAATAACAATAATAATAACGATGATAACAATAATAATAATGGTAATAACAATAACAATAATGACATTAACAGAAATAATAATGATAATAACAATAATAATAACGATAAGAAGATAAATAATACAGATAATAACAATAATAATAATAGTGTTAACAATAACAATAATGACACTAACAGAAAGAATAATGATAATAACAACAACAATAATGGTAATAACAATAATAATAATGATAATAACCCTAATAATTATGATAATAACAACAATAATAATAATAATAATAATAATAATAATAATAATAACAGAAATAATAATGATAATAGCAGAAATAATAATGATAAAAACAGTAATGATAATGATAATAACAGAAATAATAATGATAATGATAATAACAATAATAACAATAATAACAGAAATAATAATGATGATAACAATAATAATAATGGTAATAACAATAATAATAATGGTAATAACATAAATACTAATGATAATAACAATAATAATAACGATAATAACATAAAGAATAATGATAATAACAATAATAATAACGATAATAACAGAAATAATAATTATAATAACAATAATAATAACGATAATAACAGAAATAATAATCAGAATAACAATAATAATAATGGTAATAACAATGGTAATAATGACATTATCGACAATAATAATGAAAATAACCGTAATGATAATGATAATAGCAATACTAATAAAGATAATAACAGTAATAATAATAATGACATTAACAACAATAATAATGATAATAACACTAACAATAATGATAATAAAAATAATAACAATGATAATATCAGATATAATAATAATAATACCAGAAATAATAATGATAATAACAGTAATGATAATGATAATAACAGAAATAATAATGATAATAACAATAATAATAACGATAATAACAATAATAATAATGGTAATAACAATAACAATAATGACATTAACAGAAATAATAATGATAATAACAATAATAATAATGGTAATAACAATAATAATAATGATAATAACAGAAATAATAATGATAATACCAAATATATTAATGGTAATAACAATAATAATAATCATAATAACAGAAATAATTATAATAATAACAATAATAATAACCATAATAACAGAAAGAATAATGATAATAACAATAATAATAACGATAAGAACATAAATAATAATGATAATAACAATAATAATAATACTGTTAACAATAACAATAATGACAATAACAGAAAGAATAATGATAATAACTATAATAATAATGAGAATAACGGAAATAATAATGATAATAACAAAAACAATAATGGTAATATCAATAATAATAATCATAATAACAGAAATAATTATAATAATAACAATAATAATAACCATAATAACAGAAATAATAATAATAATAACAATAATAATAATAATAATAACCCTAATAATTATGATAATAACAACAATAATAATAATAATAATAACAGAAATAATAATCATAATAACAGAAATAATAATGATAAAAACAGTAATGATAATGATAATAACAGAAATGATAATGATAATGATAATAACCACAATAATGATGATATTAACAATAATAATAATGATAATAACATAAATAATAATGATAATAACAATGATAATAATGGTAATAACAAAATAATAATGAAAATAACAATAATAATAATAGTCTTAACAATAACAATAATAATAATGGTAATAACAATAATAATAGTGATAATAACAGAAATAATAATGATATTAACAATAATAATAATGGTAATAACAGTAAATATAACGATAATAAGAGAAATAATAATGATAATGACAATAATAATAGTGATAATAACAGAAATAATTATGATAATAACCATAATAATAAAGATAATAACATAAAGTATAATGATAATAACAATAACAATAACGATAATAACAGAAATAATAATGATATTAACAATAATAATAATGGTAATAAGAATAATAATAATGATAATAAAAGAAATAATAATGATAATAACAATAATAATAATGATAATAACAGAAATAATAATGATAATAACAATAATAATAAGGGTAATAACAATAATAGTAATGATAATAACAGAAATAATAATGATAATAACCATAATAATAACGATAGTAACAATAATAACACTGATAATCACAGAAATAATAATGGTAATGACAATAATAATAATGATAATAACAATAATAATAACGATAATAACCTAAATAATAATGATAATAACATTAATAATAATGATAACAACAGAAATAATAATGATATTAACAATAATAATAATGGTAATAACAGTAATAATAACGATAATAACAGAAATAATAATGATAATAACAATAATAATAACGATAATAACAGAAATAACAATGATATTAACAATAATAACAGTGATAATAACAATAATAATAATGATAATAACAGAAATAATAATGATATTAACAATAATAATAGGGGTAATAACAATAATAGTAAAGATAATAACAGAAATAATAATGATAATAACAATAATAATAACGATGATAACAATAATAATAATGGTAATAACAATAACAATAATGACATTAACAGAAATAATAATGATAATAACAATAATAATAACGATAAGAAGATAAATAATAATGATAATAACAATAATAATAATAGTGTTAACAATAACAATAATGACACTAACAGAAAGAATAATGATAATAACAACAACAATAATGGTAATAACAATAATAATAATGATAATAACCCTAATAATTATGATAATAACAACAATAATAATAATAATAATAATAATAATAATAATAACAGAAATAATAATGATAATAGCAGAAATAATAATGATAAAAACAGTAATGATAATGATAATAACAGAAATAATAATGATAATGATAATAACAATAATAACAATAATAACAGAAATAATAATGATGATAACAATAATAATAATGGTAATAACAATAATAATAATGGTAATAACATAAATACTAATGATAATAACAATAATAATAACGATAATAACATAAAGAATAATGATAATAACAATAATAATAACGATAATAACAGAAATAATAATTATAATAACAATAATAATAACGATAATAACAGAAATAATAATCAGAATAACAATAATAATAATGGTAATAACAATGGTAATAATGACATTATCGACAATAATAATGAAAATAACCGTAATGATAATGATAATAGCAATACTAATACAGATAATAACAGTAATAATAACAATGACATTAACAACAATAATAATGACAATAACACTAACAATAATGATAATAAAAATAATAAGAATGATAATAACAGATATAATAATAATAATACCAGAAATAATAATGATAATAACAGTAATGATAATGATAATAACAGAAATAATAATGAGAATAACAGAAATAATAATGATAATAACAGTAATGATCATTATAGTAACAGAAATAATAATGATAATAACAATAATAATAGGAGTAATAACAATAATAGTAATGATAATAACAGAAATAATAATGATAATAACAATAATAATAACGATAATAACAATAATAATAATGGTAATAACAATAACAATAATGACATTAACAGAAATAATAATGATAATAACAATAATAATAATGGTAATAACAATAATAATAATGATAATAACAGAAATAATAATGATAATACCAAATATATTAATGGTAATAACAATAATAATAATGGTAATAACAATAATAATAATCATAATAACAGAAATAATTATAATAATAACAATAATAATAACCATAATAACAGAAAGAATAATGATAATAACAATAATAATAACGATAAGAACATAAATAATAATGATAATAACAATAATAATAATAGTGTTAACAATAACAATAATGACAATAACAGAAAGAATAATGATAATAACTATAATAATAATGAGAATAACGGAAATAATAATGATAATAACAAAAACAATAATGGTAATATCAATAATAATAATCATAATAACAGAAATAATAATGATAAAAACAGTAGTGATAATGATAATAACAGAAATAATAATGATAATAACAATAATAATAACGATAATAACAATATTAACAATGGTAATATCAATAACAATAATGACATTAACAGAAATAATAATGATAATAACAATAATAATAATGGTAATAACAATAATAATAATCATAATAACAGAAATAATTATAATAATAACAATAATAATAACCATAATAACAGAAAGAATAATGATAATAACAATAATAATAACGATAAGAACATAAATAATAATGATAATAACAATAATAATAATAGTGTTAACAATAACAATAATGACAATAACAGAAAGAATATTGATAATAACTATAATAATAATGAGAATAACGGAAATAATAATGATAATAACAAAAACAATAATGGTAATATCAATAATAATAATCATAATAACAGAAATAATTATAATAATAACAATAATAATAACCATAATAACAGAAATAATAATAATAATAACAATAATAATAATAATAATAACCCTAATAATTATGATAATAACAACAATAATAATAATAATAATAACAGAAATAATAATCATAATAACAGAAATAATAATGATAAAAACAGTAATGATAATGATAATGACAGAAATGATAATGATAATGATAATAACCACAATAATGATGATATTAACAATAATAATAACGATAATAACATAAATAATAATGATAATAACAATGATAATAATGGTAATAACAATAATAATAGTGATAATAACAGAAATAATAATGATAAAACCAAATATATTAATGGTAATAACAATAATCATAATGATAATAACAGTAGTAATAACGATAATAACAGAAATAATAATGAGAATAACAATACTAATAAAGATAATAACAGTAATAATAATAATGACATTAACGACAATAATAATGATAATAACAGTAATAATAACGATAATAACAGAAATAATATTGATATTAACAATAATAATAATGGTAATAAGAATAATAATAATGATAATAAAAGAAATAATAATGATAATAACAATAATAATAATGATAATAACAGAAATAATAATGGTAATGACAATAATAATTATGATTATAACAGTAGTAATAATGATAATAACAACAATAATGATGATATTAACAATAATAATAATGATAATGACTTAAATAATAATGATAATAACAATAATAATAACGATAATAACATAAATAACAATGATAATAACATTAATAATAACGATAATAACAGAAATAATAATGATATTAACAATAATAATAATGGTAATAACAATAATAATAACGATAATAACAGAAATAACAATGATACTAACAATAATAATAGTGATAATAACAATAATAATAATGGTAATAGCAATAATAATAGTGATAATAACAGAAATAATTATGATAATAACCATAATAATAACGATAATAACAGAAATAATAATTATAATAACAGTAATGATCATTATAGTAACAGAAATAATAATGGTAATAACAATAATAATAATGAGAACAACAGAAATAATAATGATAATAACAATAATAGTAATGGTAATAACAATAATAGTAATGATAATAACAGAAATAATAATGATAATAACCATAATAATGACGATAGTAACAATAATAACACTGATAATCACAGAAATAATAATGGTAATGACAATAATAATAATTATAATAACAATAATAATAACGATAATAACCTAAATAATAATGATAATAACATTAATAATAATGATAACAACAGAAATAATAATGATATTAACAATAATAATAATGGTAATAACAGTAATAATAACGATAATAACAGAAATAATAATGATAATAACAATAATAATAACGATAATAACAGAAATAACAATGATATTAACAATAATAACAGTGATAATAACAATAATAATAATGATAATAACAGAAATAATAATGATATTAACAATAATAATAGGGGTAATAACAATAATAGTAAAGATAATAACAGAAATAATAATGATAATAACAATAATAATAACGATGATAACAATAATAATAATGGTAATAACAATAACAATAATGACATTAACAGAAATAATAATGATAATAACAATAATAATAACGATAAGAAGATAAATAATAATGATAATAACAATAATAATAATAGTGTTAACAATAACAATAATGACACTAACAGAAAGAATAATGATAATAACTATAATAATAATGAGAATAACGGAAATAATAATGATAATAACAACAACAATAATGGTAATAACAATAATAATAACCATAATAACAGAAATAATAATAATAATAACAATAATAATAACGATAATAACCCTAATAATTATGATAATAACAACAATAATAATAATAATAATAATAATAATAATAATAATAATAATAACAGAAATAATAATGATAATGATAATAACAATAATAATAACAATAATAACAATAATAACAGAAATAATAATGATGATAACAATAGTAATAATGGTAATAACAATAATAATAATGATAATAACATAAATACTAATGATAATAACAATAATAATAACGATAATAACATAAAGAATAATGATAATAACAATAATAATAACGATAATAACAGAAATAATAATTATAATAACAATAATAATAACGATAATAACAGAAATAATAATCAGAATAACAATAATAATAATGGTAATAACAATGGTAATAATGACATTATCGACAATAATAATGAAAATAACCGTAATGATAATGATAATAGCAATACTAATAAAGATAATAACAGTAATAATAATAATGACATTAACGACAATAATAATGATAATAACACTAACAATAATGATAATAACAATAATAACAATGATAATAACAGATATAATAATAATAATACCAGAAATAATAATGATAATAACAGTAATGATAATGATAATAACAGAAATAATAACGAGAATAACAGAAATAATAATGATAATAACAGTAATGATCATTATAGTAACAGAAATAATAATGGCAATAACAATAATAATAATGATAATAACAGAAATAATAATGATAATAACAATAATAATAGGGGTAATAACAATAATAGTAATGATAATAACAGAAATAATAATGATAATAACAATAATAATAATGGTAATAACAATAATAATAATGATAATAACAGAAATAATAATGATAATACCAAATATATTTATGGTAATAACAATAATAATAATGGTAATAACGATAATAATAATCATAATAACAGAAATAATTATAATAATAACAATAATAATAACCATAATAACAGAAATAATAATGATAATAACAATAATAATAACGATAAGAACATAAATAATAATGATAATAACAATAATAATAATAGTGTTAACAATAACAATAATGACAATAACAGAAAGAATAATGATAATAACTATAATAATAATGAGAATAACGGAAATAATAATGATAATAACAACAACAATAATGGTAATATCAATAATAATAATCATAATAACAGAAATAATTATAATAATAACAATAATAATAACCATAATAACAGAAATAATTATGATAATAACCATAATAATAACGATAATAACAGAAATAATAATTATAATAACAGTAATGATCATTATAGTAACAGAAATAATAATGGTAATAACAATAATAATAATGATAATAACAGAAATAATAATGATAATAACAATAATAATAGGGGTAATAACAATAATAGTAATGATAATAACAGAAATAATAATGATAATAACAATAATAATAACGATGATAACAATAATAATAATGGTAATAACAATAACAATAATGACATTAACAGAAATAATAATGATAATAACAATAATAGTAATGGTAATAACAGAAATAATAATGATAATAACAACAACAATAATGGTAATAACCCTAATAATTATGATAATAACAACAATAATAATAATAATAACAATAATAATAATAATAATAACAGAAATAATAATGATAATAACAGAAATAATAATGATAAAAACAGTAATGATAATGATAATAACCGAAATAATAATGATAATGATAATAACAACAATAATGATGATATTAACAATAATAATAACGATAATAACAGAAATAACAATGATAATAACAATAAGAATAACGATAATAACATAAATAATAATGATAATAACAATAATAATAATGGCGTTAACAACAACAATAATGACAATAACAGAAATAATAATGATAATAACAGAAATAATAATGATAATGATAATAAAAACAATAACAATGATATTAACAATAATAATAGTGATAATAACAATAATAATAATGATAATAACAGAAATAATAATGATAATAACAATAATAATAATGGTAATAACAATAATAATAATGATAATAACAGAAATAATAATAATAATACCAAATATATTAATGGTAATAACAATAATAGTAATGATAATAACAATAATAATAATGGTAATAACAATAATAATAATAATAATAACGGAAATAATAATGATAATAACAGAAATAATAATGATAATGATAATAAAAACAATAATGATGATAATAACAGTAATAATAATAATAATAACAATAATAAGAATGATAATAACAATAATAATGGTAATGACAATAATAAAAATGATAATGACAGTAGTAATAATGAAAATAACAACAATAATGATGATATTAACAATAATAATAACGATAATAACAGAAATAATAATGATAATAACAATAATAATAATGGTAATAACAATAGTAATAATGACATTATCGACAATAATAATGATAATAACACTAATAATAATGATAATAGCAATAATAACAATGATAATAACAGTAATGATCATTATAGTAACAGAAATAATGATGATAATAACAATAATAATAATGATAATAGCAAAAATAATAATGATCATAACAACAATAATAATGGTAATAACAATAATAATAATAGAGTTAACAATAACAATAATGACAATAACAGAAATAATAATGATATTAACAACAATAATAATAATAATAAAAGAAATAATAATGATAATAACAGAAATAATAATGATAATAACAATAATAATAATGATAATAACAGAAATAATAATGATAATAACAATAATAATAATGGTAATAACAATAATAATAATGATAATAACAGAAATAATAATGATAATAACAATAATAATAGTGGTAATTACAATAATAGTAATGATAATAACAGAAATAATAATGATAATAACAATAATAATAACAATAATAACAATAATAATAATGGTAATAACAATATCAATAATGACATTAACAGAAATAATAATGATAATAACAATAATAATAATGGTAATAACAATAATAATAATCATAATAACAGAAATAATTATAATAATAACCATAATAACAGAAATAATAATGATAATAACAATAATAATAATAGTAATAACAATAATAATTATGATAATAACAACAATAATAATAATAACAGTAGTAATAATGATAATGATAATAAAAACAATAATGATGATAATAACAGTAATAATAATAATAATAACAGAAATAATAATGATAATGATAATAAAAACAATAATGATGATAATAACAGTAATAATAATAATAATAACAATTATAATAACAATAATAAGAGAAATAATAATGATAATAACAATAATAATAATGGTAATAACAATAACAATAATGACATTAACAGAAATAATAATGATAATAACAATAATAATAATGGTAATAACAACAATAATAATCATAAGAACAGAAATAATTATAATAATAACAATAATAATAACCATAATAACAGAAATAGTAATGATAATGACAATAATAATAATGGTAATAGCAATAATAATAATCATAATAACAGAAATAATAATGATAATAAACAATGATAATAATAGCAATAACAATAATAATTATGATAATAACAATAATAACAATGATAATCACAGAAATAATAATAATAATAACAATAATAATAATAATAATAATAACAGAAATAATAATGATAATGGTAATAAAAACAATAATGATGATAATAACAGTAATAATAATAATAATAACAATAATAATAACAATAATAAGACAAATAATAATGATAATAACAATAATAATAATGGTAATAACAATAATAGTAATGATAATAACAGAAATAATAATGATAATAACAATAATAATAACGATAATAACAATAATAATAATGGTAATAACAATAACAATAATGACATTAACAGAAATAATAATGATAATAACAATAATAATAATGGTAATAACAATAATAATAATCATAATAACAGAAATAATTATAATAATAACAATAATAATAACCATAATAACAGAAATAATAATGATAATAACAATAATAATAATGGTAATAACAATAATAATTATGATAATAACAACAATAATAATAATAACAGTAGTAATAATGATAATATCTACAATAATGATGATATTAACTATAATAATAATGATCATAATAATGATAATAACAATAATAATAATGGTAATAACAATAATAATAATGATAAAACATTACTAATAATGACAATAACAGAAATAATAATGATAATTAAAATAATAATAATGATAATAACAGAAATAATAATGATAACAACAATAATAATAACGATAATAAGAGAAATAATAATGATAATAACAATAATAATAATGGTAATAACAATAATAATAGTGATAGTAACAGAAATAATTATGATAATACCCATAATAATAAAGATAATAACAGAAATAATAATTATAATAACAGTAATGATAATGATAATAGCAATACTAATAAAGATAATAACAGTAATAATAATAATGTCATTAACGACAATAAAATGATAATAACACTAATAATAGTGATAATAACAATAATAACAATGATAATAACAGAAATAATAATAAGAATACCAGAAATATTATCGATAATAGCAATACTAATAAAGATAATAACAGTAATATTTATGATGATAAGAGTAATATAATAATAGTAACAACAATAAGAATGATAATAACAATAATAATAATGGTAATAACAATGATAATAATGATAATAACAGTAATAGTAATAATAATAGTAACAATAATAATAATGACAATAACTGAAATTATAATGATAATACCAATAATATTAATGGTAATAACAATAATAATAATGATAATAACAGAAATAATAATGATAATAACAATAATAATAACGATAATAACAGAAATAATAATGATAATAACAATAATAATAATGGTAATAACAATAATAATAATGATAATAACAATAATAATAATGATAATAACATAAATAACAATGATAATAACAATAAGAATAACGATAATAACATAAATAATATTGATAATAACAATAATAATAATAGTCTTAACAATAACAATAATCACAATAACAGAAATAATAATAATAATAACAATAATAATAATGGTAATAATAATAATAATCATGATAATAACATTACTAATAATGACAATAACAGAAATAATAATGATAACAACAATAGTAATAACGATAATAACAGAAATAATAATGAGAATAGCAATACTAATAAAGATAATAACAGTAATTATAATAATGACACTAACGACAATAATAATGATAATAACACTAATAATAATGATAATAACAGAAATAATGATGATAATAACAATAATAGTAATGGTAATGAAAATAGTAGTAATGACATTATCGACAATAATAATGATAATAACAGTAATGATAATGATAATAGCAATACTAATAAAGATAATAACAGTAATATTTATGATGATAAGAGTAATAATAATAATAGTAACAATAATAATAATGATAATAACTGAAATTACAATGATAATACCAATAATATTAATGGTAATAACAATAATAATAATGATAATAACAGAAATAATAATGATAATAACAATAATAATAACGATAATAAAAGAAATAATAATTATAATAGCAGTAATGATCATTATGGTAACAGAAATAATAATGGCAATAACAATAATAATAATGATAATATCAGAAATAATAATGATAATAACAATAATAATAACGATAAGAAGATAAATAATAATGATAATAACAATAATAATAATAGTGTTAACAATAACAATAATGACAATAACAGAAAGAATAATGATAATAACTATAATAATAATGAGAATAACGGAAATAATAATGATAATAACAGAAATAATAATGATAATAACAATAATAATAATGATAATAAGAAAAATAATAATGATAATAACCCTTATAATTATGATAATAACAACAATAATAATAATAATAACAATAATAATAATGATTATAACAGAAATAATAATGATAATAACAATACTAATAATGATAATAAGAAAAATAATAATGATAATAACCCTTATAATTATGATAATAACAACAATAATAATAATAATAACAATAATAATAATGATAATAACAGAAATAATAATGATAATAACAATACTAATAATGATAATAACAGAAATAATAATAATAATAACAGTAATGATACTGATAATAACAACAATAATGATGATAATAACAGTAATAATAATAAGAAGAAGAATAATAAGAATGATAATAACAATAATAATAATGGTAATGGCAATAATAATAATGATAATAACAGTAGTAATAATGATAATAACAACAATAATCATGATATTAACAATAATAATAACGATAATAGCAGAAATAAAAATGATAATAACAATAATAATAATGGTAATAACAATAATAATAATGATAATAACATAAATAACAATGGTAATGACAATAATAATAATGATAATAACAGTAGTAATAATGATAATAACAGAAATAATAATGATAATAACAACAATAATAATGGTAATAACAATAATAATAGTGAAAATAAAAGAAATAATAATGATAATAACAATAATAATAACGATAATAACAGAAATAATAATGATAATAACAATAATAATAATGATAATAAGAGAAATAATAATGATAATAACAATAATAATAACGATAATAACATAAATAATAATGACAATAACAGAAATAATAATGAACATAACAATAATAATAATGGTAATAACAATAATAATAATGATAATAACAATAATAATAATGATAATAAAAGAAATAATAATGATAATAACAATAATAATAATAATAATAAAAGAAATAATAATGATAATAAGAATAATAATAACGATAATAGCAGAAATAGTAAAGAGGATAAGAATAATAATTATGGTAATAGCAATAATTATAATGATAATAACAGTAATGATCATTATAATAACAGAAATAATGATGATAATAGCAATAATAGTAATGGTAATAAAAATAGTAATAATGACATTATCGACAATAATAATGATAATAACAGTAATGATAATGATAATAGCAATACTAATAAAGATAATAACAGTAATATTTATGATGATAAGAGTAATAATAATAATAGTAACAATAATAATAATGACAATAACTGAAATTATAATGATAATACCAATAATAATAATGATAATAACAGAAATAATAATGATAATATCAATAATAATAACGATAATAACAGAAATAATAATGATAATAACAATAATAATAATGGTAATAACAATAATAATAATGATAATAACAATAATAATAATGATAATAACATAAATAACAATGATAATAACAATAAGAATAACGATAATAACATAAATAATAATGATAATGACAATAATAATAATAGTGTTAACAATAACAATAATGACAATAACAGAAATAATAATGAACATAACAATAATAATAATGGTAATAACAATAATAATAATGATAATAACAGAAATAATGTTGATAATAATAATAATAATAATGATAATAACAGAAATAATAATGATAATAACAATAATAATAATGATAATAACAGAAATAATTATGATAATACCCATAATAATAACGATAATAACAGTAATAATAATAATGACATTAACGACAATAGTAATGATAATAACAGTAATAATAATGATAATAACAACAGTAATGATGATAATAACAGTCATAAGAATGATAATAACAACAATAATATTGGTAATGACAATAATAATAATGATAATAACCGTAGTAATAATGATAATATCTACAATAATGATGATATTAACTATAATAATGATGATACTAACACTAATACTAATGATAATAACAATAATAACACTGATAATCACAGAAATAATAATGGTAATGACAATAATAATAATGATAATAACAATAATAATAACGATAATAACATAAATAATAATGATAATAACATTAATAATAATGATAACAACAGAAATAATAATGATATTAACAATAATAATAATGGTAATAACAGTAATAATAACGATAATAACATAAATAATAATGATAATAACAATAATAATAACGATAATAACATAAAGAATAATGATAATAACAATAATAATAACGATAATAACAGAAATAATAATGATATTAACAATAATAATAATGGTAATAAGAATAATAATAATGATAATAAAAGAAATAATAATGATAATAACAATAATAATAATGATAATAACATAAATAATAATGATAATAACAATTATAATAACGATAATAACATAAAAAATAATGATAATAACAATGATAATAATGGTAATAACAACAATAATAATGAAAATAACATAAATAACAATGACAATAACAATAAGAATAACGATAATAACATAACTAATAATGATAATAACAATAATAATAATAGTCTTAACAATAACAATAATAATAATGGTAATAACAATAATAATAGTGATAATAACAGAAATAATAATGATAATACCAAATATATTAATGGTAATAACAATAATCATAATGATAATAACAGTAGTAATAACGATAATAACAGAAATAATAATGAGAATAACAATACTAATAAAGATAATAACAGTAATAATAATAATGACATTAACGACAATAGTAATGATAATAACAGTAATAATAATGATAATAACAACAGTAATGATGATAATAACAGTAATAAGAATGATAATAACAACAATAATATTGGTAATGACAATAATAATAATGATAATAACCGTAGTAATAATGATAATATCTACAATAATGATGATATTAACTATAATAATGATGATACTAACACTAATAGTAATGATAATAACAATAATAACACTGATAATCACAGAAATAATAATGGTAATGACAATAATAATAATGATAATAACAATAATAATAACGATAATAACATAAATAATAATGATAATAACATTAATAATAATGATAACAACAGAAATAATAATGATATTAACAATAATAATAATGGTAATAACAGTAATAATAACGATAATAACAGAAATAATAATGATAATAACAATAATAATAACGATAATAACAGAAATAACAATGATATTAACAATAATAACAGTGATAATAACAATAATAATAACGATAATAAGAGAAATAATAATGATAATAACAATAATAATAATGGTAATAACAATAATAATAGTGATAATAACAGAAATGATTATGATAATAACCATAATAATAAAGATAATAACATAAAGAATAATGATAATAACAATAATAATAACGATAATAACAGAAATAATAATGATATTAACAATAATAATAATGGTAATGACAATAATAACAGTGATAATAACAATAATAATAACGATAATAACATAAATAATAATGATATTAACAATATTAATAACGATAATAACATAAATAATAATGATATTAACAATAATAATAATGGTAATAACAATAATAGTAACGATAATAACAGAAATCATAATGATAATAACAATAATAGTAACGATAATAACAGAAATAATAATGATAATAACAATAATAATAACGTTAATAACAGAAATAACAATGATATTAACAATAATAATAGTGATAATAACAATAATAATAATGATAATAACAGAAATAATAATGATAATAACAATAATAATAGGGGTAATAACAATAATAGTAATGATAATAACAGAAATAATAATGATAATGATAATAACAGGAATAATAGTGATAATAACAATAATAATAATGATAATAACAGTAGTAATAATGATAATAACAACAATAATGATGATATTAACAATAATAATAACGATAATAACAGAAATAATAATGATAATAACAATAATAATAATGGTAATAACAATAATAATAGCGATAATAACATAATGAATAATGATAATAACAATAATAATAACGATAATAACAGAAATAATTATAATAATAACAATAATAATAACCATAATAACAGAAATAATAATGATAATAACAATAATAAAAACGATAAGAACATAAATAATAATGATAATAACAATAATAATAATAGTGTTAACAATAACAATAATGACAATAACAGAAAGAATAATGATAATTACTATAATAATAATGAGAATACCGGAAATAATAATGATAATAACAACAACAATAATGGTAATATCAATAATAATAATCATAATAACAGAAATAATTATAATAATAACAATAATAATAACCATAATAACAGAAATAATAATAATAATAACAATAATAATAATGATAATAACCCTAATAATTATGATAATAACACCAATAATAATAATAATAACAATAATAATAATAATAATAACAGCAATAATAATGATAATAACAGAAATAATAATGATAAAAACAGTAATGATAATGATAATAACAGAAATAATAATGATAATGATAGTAACCACAATAATGATGATATTAACAATAATAATAACGATAATAACAGAAATAATAATGATAATGACAATAATAATAATGGTAATAACAATAATAATAACAATAATAAGAGAAATAATAATGGTAATAACAATAATAATAATGATAATAACAGAAATAATAATGATAATAACAATAATAATATGGGTAATAACAATAATAGTAAAGATAATAACAGAAATAATAATGATAATAACAATTATAATAACGATGATACCAATAATAATAATGGTAATAACAATAACAATAATGACATTAACAGAAATAATAATGATAATAACTATAATAATAATGAGAATAACGGAAATAATAATGATAATAACAACAACAATAATGGTAATAACAATAATAATAACCATAATAACAGAAATAATAATAATAATAACAATAATAATAATGATAATAACCCTAATAATTGTGATAATAACAACAATATTAATAATAATAATAATAATAATAATAATAATAACAGAAATAATAATGATAATAACAGAAATAATAATGATAAAAACAGTAATGATAATGATAATAACAGAAATAATAACGATAATGATAATAACAACAATAATGATGATATTAACAATAATAATAACGATAATAACAGAAATAATAACGATAATAACAGTAATAATAATAGTAATAACAATAATAATAACAGTAATAACAATAATAACAGAAATAATAATGATGGTAACAGAAATAATAATGATAATAACAGTAATGATAATGATAATAACAGAAATAATAATGATATTAACAACAATAATAATGGTATTAACAATAATAATAACGATAATAACAGAAATATCAATGATACTAACAACAATAATAGTGATAATAACAATAATAATAACGATAATAAGAGAAATAATAATGATAATAACTATAATAATAATGGTAATAGCAATAATAATAATGATAATAACAGAAATAATAATGATAATAACAATAATAATAATGGTAATAATTATAATAATAATGACAATAACATAAATAATAATGGTAATGACAATAATAACAGTGATAGTAACAATAATAATAACGATAATAACATAAATAATAATGATATTAACAATAATAATAACGATAATAACATAAATAATAATGATATTAACAATAATAATAATGGTAATAACAATAATAGTAACGATAATAACAGAAATAATAATGATAATAACAATAATAATAACGATAATAACAGAAATAATAATGATATTAACAATAATAATAATGGTAATAAGAATAATAATAATGATAATAAAAGAAATAATAATGATAATAACAATAATAATAATGATAATAACAGAAATAATAATGGTAATGACAATAATAATAATGATTATAACAGTAGTAATAATGATAATAACAACGATAATGATGATATTAGCACTAATAATAATGATAATAACAATAATAATAACGATAATAACATAAATAATAATGATATTAACAATAATAATAGGGGTAATAACAATAATAGCAATGATAATAACAAAAATAATAATGATAACAACAATAATAATAACGATAATAACAATAATAATAATGGTAATAACAATAACAATAATGACATTAACAGAAATAATAATGATAATAACAGAAATAATAATGATAAAAACAGTAATGATAATGATAATAACAGAAATAATAATGATAATGACAATAATAATAAAGGTAATAACAATAATAATAACAATAATAAGAGAAATAATAATGATAATAACAATAATAATAATGGTAATAACAATAATAATAGTGATAATAACATAAATAATAATGATAATAACAATAATAATAACGATAATAACATAAAGAATAATGATAATAACAATAATAATAACGATAATAACAGAAATAATAATGATAATAACAATAATAATAATGATAATAAGAAAAATAATAATGATAATAACCCTTATAATTATGATAATAACAACAATAATAATAATAATAACAATAATAATAATGATAATAACAGAAATAATAATGATAATAACAATACTAATAATGATAATAACAGAAATAATAATAATAATAACAGTAATGATACTGATAATAACAACAATAATGATGATGATAACAGTCACAATAATAATAAGAAGAATAATAAGAATGATAATAACAATAATAATAATGGTAATGGCAATAATAATAATGATAATAACAGTAGTAATAATGATAATAACAACAATAATCATGATATTAACAATAATAATAACGATAATAACAGAAATAAAAATGATAATAACAATAATAATAATGGTAATAACAATAATAATAATCATAATCACAGAAATAATTATAATAATAACAATAATAATAACCATAATAACAGAAATAATAATGATAATAACATAAATAACAATGATAATAACAATAAGAATAACGATAATAACATAAATAATATTGATAATAACAATAATAATAATAGTCTTAACAATAACAATAATCACAATAACAGAAATAATAATGATAATAACATTGCTAATAATGACAATAACAGAAATAATAATGATAACAACAATAATAATAACGATAATAACAGAAATAATAATGATAATAACAATAATAACAGTGATAATAACAATAATAATAGTGATAATAACAGAAATAATTATGTTAATACCCATAATAATAACGATAATAACAGAAATAATAATTATAATAACAGTAATGACAATGATAATAGCAATACTAATAAAGATAATAACAGTAATAATAATAATGACATTAACGACAATAATAATGATAATAACACTAATAATAATGATAATAACAGTAATGATCATTATAATAACAGAAATAATGATGATAATAGCAATAATAGTAATGGTAATAAAAATAGTAATAATGACATTATCGACAATAATAATGATAATAACAGTAATGATAATGATAATAGCAATACTAATAAAGATAATAACAGTAATATTTATGATGATAAGAGTAATAATAATAATAGTAACAATAATAATAATGACAATAACTGAAATTATAATGATAATACCAATAATAATAATGATAATAACAGAAATAATAATGATAATAACATAAATAATAATGATAATAACAATAATAGTAATGATAATAACAGAAATAATAATCATAATAACAATAATAATAACGATAATAACAGAAATAATAATTATAATAACAATAATAATAACGATAATAACAGAATTAATAATCAGCATAACAATAATAATAATGGTAATAACAATAGTAATAATGATAATAACATAAATAATAATGATAATAACAATAATAATAACGATAATGACATAAATAATGATGATAATAACAATAATAATAATAGTGTTAACAATAACAATAATGACAATAACAGAAATAATAATGAACATAACAATAATAATAATGGTAATAACAATAATAATAATGATAATAACAATAATAATAATGATAATAACAGTAATGATAATGATAATAACAGAAATAATAACGATTATAACAATAATAAGAATGATAATAACAATAATAATAATTGTAATGACAATAATAATAATGATAATAACAGTAGTAATAATGATAATAACAACAATAATAATAATAATAACAATAATAATAACGATAATAACAGAAATAATAATGATTTTAACAATAATAATAATGGAAACACCAATAATAAAAATGACAATAACAGCAATAATAATGAACATAACAATAATATTAATGGTAATAACAGTAGTAATAATGATAATAACAATAATAATAATGATAATAAGAGAAATAATAATGATAATAACATAAATAACAATGATAATAACAATAAGAATAACGATAATAACATAAATAATATTGATAATAACAGAAATAATAATGATAACAACAATAATAATAACGATAATAACAGAAATAATAATGATAATAACAATAATAACAGTGATAATAACAATAATAATAACGATAATAAGAGAAATAATAATGATAATAACAATAATAATGATGGTAATAACAATAATAATAGTGATAATAACAGAAATAATTATGATAATACCTATAATAATAACGATAATAACAGAAATAATAATTATAATAACAGTAATGATAATGATAATAGCAATACTAATAAAGATAATAACAGTAATAATAATGATAATAACAATAATAACAATGATAATAACAGAAATAATAATAATAATACCAGAAATAATAATGATAATAACAATAATAATAACGATAATAACATAAATAATAATGATGATAACAATAATAATAATAGTGTTAACAATAACAATAATGACAATAACAGAAATAATAATGATAATTAAAATAATAATAATGACAATAACAGAAATAATAATGAACATAACAATAATAATAATGATAATAACAACAATAATAATAATAAGAGTAGTAATAATTATAATATCTACAATAATGATGATATTAACTATAATAACAATGATAATAACACTAATAATAAAAATAATAACAGAAATAATAATGATAATAACAGTAATGATAATGATAATAACAGAAATAATAACGATAATAACAATAATAAGAATGATAATAACAATAATAATAATAGTAATTAGAATAATAATAATGATAATAGCAGTAGTAATAATGATAATAACAACAATAATGATGATATTAACAATAATAAAAATGATAATAACAGAAATAATAATGATAATAACAATAATAATAATGGTAATAACAATAATAATAATGATAATAACAATAATAATAACGATAATAACAGAAATAATAATGATAAGGACAATAATAATAACGATAATAACAGAAATAATAATGATATTAACAATAATAATAATGGTAATAACAATAATAATAACGATAATAACAGAAATAATAATGATAAGAACAATAATAATAACGATAATAACAGAAATAATAATGATATTAACAATAGTAATAATGGTAATAACAATAATAATAACGATAATAACAGAAATAATAATGATAAGAACAATAATAATAACGATAATAACAGAAATAATAATGATAATAACAATAATAATAATGGTAATAACAGAAATAATAATGATAATACCAAATATATTAATGTAATAACAATAATAATAATGATAATAACAACAACAATAATGGTAATAACAATAATAATAATCATAATAACAGAAATAATTATAATAATAACAATAATAATAACCATAATAACAGAAATAATAATAATAATAACAATAATAATAATGATAATAACCCTAATAATTATGATAATAACAACAATAATAATAATAATAACAATAATAGTAATAATAATAATAACAGAAATAATAATGATAATAAAAGAAATAATAATGATAAAAACAGTAATGATAATGATAATAACAGAAATAATAATGATAATGATAATAACAACAATAATGCTGATATTAACAATAATAATAACGATAATAACACAAATAATAATGATATTAACAATAATAATAATGGTAATAACAATAATAATAATGATAATAACATAAATAATAATGGTAATAACAATAATAATAACGATAATAACAGAAATAATAATGATAAGAACAATAATAATAACGATAATAACAGAAATAATAATGTTATTAACAATAATAATAATGGTAATAACAATAATAATAACGATAATAACAGAAATAATAATGATAAGAACAATAATAATAACGATAATAACAGAAATAATAATGATATTAACAATAGTAATAATGGTGATAACAATAATAATAACGATAATAACATAAAGAATAATGATAATAACAATAATAATAACGATAATAACAGAAATAATAATGATATTAACAATAGTAATAATGGTAATAACAATAATAATAACGATAATAACAGAAATAATAATGATAAGAACAATAATAATACCGATAATAACAGAAATAATAATGTTATTAACAATAATAATAATGGTAATAAGAGTAATAATAACGATAATAACAGAAATAATAATGATAATTACAATAATAATAACGATAATAACAGAAGTAATAATGATATTAACAATAGTAATAATGGTAATAACAATAATAATAACGATAATAACATTAAGAATAATGATAATAACAATAATAATAACGATAATAACAGAAATAATAATGATATTAACAATAGTAATAATGGTAATAACAATAATAATAACGATAATAACAGAAATAATAATGATAAGAACAATAATAATAACGATAATAACAGAAATAATAATGATATTAACAATAATAATAATGGTAATAACAATAATAATAACGATAATAACAGAAATAATAATGATAAGAACAATAATAATAACGATAATAACAGAAATAATAATGATAATAACAATAATAATAATGGTAATAACAGAAATAATAATGATAATACCAAATATATTAATGTAATAACAATAATAATAATGATAATAACAATAATAATAATGGTAATAACAATAATAATAATCATAATAACAGAAATAATAATGATAAGAACAATAATAATAATGACAATAACAGAAATAATAATGATAATAACAGAAATAATTATGATAATAACAATAATAATAACGATAATAACATAAATAATAATGATAATAACAATAATAATAATAGTCTTAACAATAACAATAATGACAATAACAGAAATAATAACGATAATAACAATAATAATAATGGTAATAACAATAATAATAATGATAATACCAAATATATTAATGTAATAACAATAATAATAATGATAATAACAATAATAATAATGGTAATAACAATAATAATAATCATAATAACAGAAATAATAATGATAAGAACAATAATAATAATAACAATAACAGAAATAATAATCAGAATAACAATAATAATAATGGTAATAACAATAGTTATAATGACATTATCGTCAATAATAATGATAATAACACTAATAATAATGGTTATAACAATAGTAATAATGGCATTATCGACAATAATAATGATAATAACAATAATAACAATGATAATAACAGAAATAATAATAATAATATCAGAAATAATAATGATAATAACAGTAATGATAATGATAGTAACAGAAATAATAATGATAATAACAGAAATAATAATGATAATAACAATAATAATAATGGTAATAACAGAAATAATAATGATGATACCAAATATATTAATGTAATAACAATAATAATAATGATAATAACAATAATAATAATGGTAATACCAATAATAATAATCATAATAACAGAAATAATAATGATAAGAACAATAATAATAATAACAATAACAGAAATAATAATGATAATGACAGAAATAATTATGATAATAACAATAATAATAACGATAATGACATAAATAATAATGATAATAACAATAATAATAATAGTCTTAACAATAACAATAATGACAATAACAGAAATAATAATGATAATAACAATAATAATAATGGTAATAACAATAATAATAATGATAATAAGAGAAATAATAATGATAATAACAATAATAATAATAGTGTTCACAATAACAATAATGACAATAACAGAAATAATAATAATAACAGTAGTAATAATGATAATATCGACAATAATGATGATATTAACTATAATAATAATGATTATAATAATAATAATTGTAATAACAATAAAATTAATGATAATAACATAAATAACAATGATAATAACAATAAGAATAACGATAATAACACAAATAATAATGGTAATAACAATAATAATAATGATAATAAAAGAAATAATAATAATAATAACAATAATAATAACGATAATAACAGAAATAATAATGATAATAACAATAATAATAATAGTGTTAACAATAACAATAATGACAATAACAGAAATAATAATGATAATAACAATAATAATAATGGTAATAACAATAATAATAGTGATAATAACAGAAATAATTATGATAATAACCATAATAATAACGATAATAACAGATATATTAATTATAATAAGAATAATAATAACGATAACAACAGAAATAATAATCAGAATAACAATAATAATAATGGTAATAACAATAGTAATAATGACATTATCGACAATAATAATGATAATAACACTAATAATAATGGTTATAACAATAGTAATAATGGCATTATCGACAATAATAATGATAATAACAGTAATGATAATCATAATAACAGAAATAATAATGATAATAACAGTAATGATCATTATAATAACAGAAATAATTATGATAATAACAATAATAATAATGATAATAACAGTAATAATAATAATAGTAACAATAATAAGAATGATAATAACAATAATAATAATGATAATAACAGAAATAGTAATGATAATAACAATAATAATAACGATAATAACAAAAATAATAATGATAATAACAATAATAATAATGGTAATAACAATAATAATAATGGTAATAACAGTAATAATAATGATAATAACAATAATAATAATGATAATAAAAGAAATATTAATGATAATAACAGAAATAATAATGATAATAACAATAATAATAATGGTAATAACAATAACAATAATGACAATAACAGAAATAATAATGGTAATAAGAATAACAATAACGATAATAGCAGAAATAGTAATCAGGATAAGTATAATAATTATGGTAATAGCAATAATTATAATGATAATAACAGTAATGATAATGCTAATAGCAATACTAATAAAGATGATAACAGTAATAATAATAATGACATTAACGACAATAATAATAATGATAATAACAATAGTAATAATGGTAATAACAATAATAATAATGATAATAAAAGAAATAATAATGATAATAACAATAATAATAACGATAATAACAGAAATAATAATGATATTAACAATAATAATAATGGTAATAACAATAATAATAATGATAATAACATAAATAACAATGATAATAACAATAATAATAACGATAATAACAGAAAGAATAATGATAATAACAATAATAATAATAGTGTTAACAATAACAATAATGACAATAACAGAAATAATAATGAACATAACAATAATAATAATGGTAATAACAATGATAATAATGATAATAACAATAATAATAATGATAATAACAGTAATGATAATGATAATAACAGAAATAATAACGATAATAACAATAATAAGAATGATAATAAAAAAATAATAATGATAATAAGAATAATAATAACGATAATAGCAGAAATAGTAATGAGGATAAGAATAATAATTATGGTAATAGCAATAATTATAATGATAATAACAATAATAATAACGGTAATGACAATCATAATAATAATAATAACATAAATAACAATAATAATAACAATAAGAATAACGATAATAACATAAATAATAATGATAATACCAGAAATAATAGTGATAATAACAATACTAAGAATGATAATAACAGAAACAATAATGATAATAACAGTAATAATAATAATAATAACAATAATAAGAATGATAATAACAGAAATAATAATAATAATGATAATAACAGAAATAATAATGATAATAACAATAATAATAATGGTAATAACAATAATAATAATGATAATAACAATAATAATAACGATAATAACAATAATAATAATGGTAATAACAATAACAATAATGACATTAACAGAAATAATAATCATAATAACAATAATAATAATAGTGTTACCAATAACAATAATGACAATAACAGAAAGAATAATGATAATAACGGAAATAATAATGATAATAACAATAACAATAATGGTAATAACAATAATAATAATGATAATAACAATAATAATAATGATAATAAAAGAAATAATAATGATAATAACAATAACAATAATGATAATAACAGAGATAATAATGATAATAACAATAATAATAGTGGTAATAACAATAATAATAATCATAATAACAGAAATAATTATAATAATAACAATAATAATAACCATAATAACAGAAATAGTAATGATAATAACAATAATAATAATGTTAATAACAATAATAACAATGTTAATAACACTAATAATTATGATAATAACAACAATAATAATAATAACAGTAGTAATAATGATAATATCTACAATAATGATGATATTAACTATAATAACAATGATAATAACACTAATAATAATGATAATAACAATTATAATAATGATAATCACACAAATAATAATAATAATAACAATAATAATAATAATAATAACAGAAATAAAAAGATAATAACAGTACTAATTATGGTAATAACAGAAATAATAACGATAATAACTATAACAAAATTGATAATAACAATAATAATGATAATAATGACAGAAATCATAACGACAATAATAGAAATAATAATGATAATAACAGTAATGATAATGATAATAAGAGAAATAATAATGATAATAACAATAATAACAATGATAATCACAGAAATAATAATAATAATAATAATAACAGAAATAATAATGATAATAACAATAATAATAATGGTAATAACAATAATAATAATGATAATAACATAAATAATAATGATAATAACAATAATCATAGTGGTAATAACAATAATAGTAATGATAATAACAATAATAATAATGGTAATAACAATAATAATAATGATAATAACAATAATAATAATGGTAATAACAATAACAATAATGATAGTAACAGATATAATAACAATAATAATAACGATAATAACAGAAATAATAAAGATAATAACAATAATAATAATGGTAATAACAATAATAATAATGATAGTAACAATAATAATAATGATAATAACATAAATAACAATGATAATAACATAAATAACAATGATAATAACAATAAGAATAACGATAATAACATAAATAATAATGATAATGACAATAATAATAATGAAAATAACAGAAATATTAAAGATAATAACAATACTAATAACGATAATAACAGAAATAATAATGATAATAACAATACTAATAATGGTAATAACAATAATAATAATAGTGTTAACAATAACAATAATGACAATAACAGAAGTAATAATGATTATAACAATAATAATAATGGTAATAACAATAATAATGATGATATTAACAATAATAGTAATGATAATAAAAGAAATAATAATGATAATAAGAGTAATGATAATGATAATAGCATAAATAATAATGATGATAACAATAATAATAATAGTGTTAACAATAACAATAATGGCAATAACAGAAATAATAATGATAATTAAAATAATAATAATGATAATAACAGAAATTATAATAATAATAACAATAATAATAATGGTAATAACAATAATAATAATAATAATAACCCTAATAATTATGATAATAACAACAATAATAATAATAACAGTAGTAATAATGATAATATCTACAATAATGATGATATTAACTATAATAATAATGATAATAATAATGATAATAACAATAATAACAATGATAATCACAGAAATAATAATAATAATAAGAATAATAATAACGATAATATCAGAAATAATAATGATAATAACAGTAATAATAATGGTTATAACAATAATAATAAAGATAATAACAGAAATAATAATAATAATAACAATAACAATAATGATAATAAAAGAAATAATAATGATAATAACAGAGATAATAATGATAATAACAATAATAATAGTGGTAATAACAATAATAATAATCATAATAACAGAAATAATAATGATAATAACAATAATAATAACGATAAGAACATAAATAATAATGATAATAACAATAATAATAACGATAATAACAGAAATAATAATGATAATAACAATAATAATAATGACAATAACAGAAATAATAATGATAATAACAATAATAATAATAGTAATAACAATAATAATAATGATAATGACAGAAATAATAATGATAATAACAATAATAATAACGATAAGAACATAAATAATAATGATAATAACAATAATAATAACGATAATAACAGAAATAATAATGATAATAACAATAATAATAATGACAATAACAGAAATAATAATGATAATAACAATAATAATAATAGTAATAACAATAATAATAATAGTAATAACAATAATAATAATGATAATGACAGAAATAATAATGATAATCACAATAATAATATTGGTAATAACAATAATAATAATGGTAATAACAATAATAATAATGATAATAACAGAAATAATAATGTTAATAACAATAATAATAATGGTAATAACAATAATAATAATGATAATAACAGAAATAATAATGATAATAACAATAATAATAACGATAAGAACATAAATAATAATGATAATAACAATAATAATAACGATAATAACAGAAATAATAATGATAATAACAATAATAATAATGATAATAACAGAAATAATAATGATAATGACAATAATAATAATGGTAATAACAATAATAATAGCGATAATAACAATAATAATAACGATAATAACTTAAATAATAATGATAATAACAATAATAATAACGATAATAACAGAAATAATAATGATAAAAACAGAAATAATAATGATAATAACAATAATAATAGTGGTAATAACAATAACAATAATAATAATAACAATTGTAATAACGATAATAACAGAAATAATAATGATAATAACAATATTAATAACGATAATAACAATAATAATAGTGGTAATAACAATAATAATAATCATAATAACATAAATAATAATGATAATAACAATAATGATAACGATAATAACATAAATAATAATTATAAAAACAATAATAATAATGATAATAACAGAAATAGTAATGAGAATAACAATAATAATAATGACAATAACAGAAATAGTAATGATAATAACAATAATAATAACGGTAATAACAATAATAATAATCATAATAACAGAAATAATAATGATAAGAACAATAATAATAATAACAATAACAGAAATAATAATGATAATGACAGAAATAATTATGATAATAACAATAATAATAACGATAATGACATAAATAATAATGATAATAACAATAATAATAATAGTCTTAACAATAACAATAATGACAATAACAGAAATAATAATGATAATAACAATAATAATAATGGTAATAACAATAATAATAATGATAATAACAGAAATAATAATGATAATAACAATAGTAATAATGGTAACAACAATAATAATGATAATAACAATAATAATAACGATAATACAAGAAATAATAATGATATTAACAATAATAATAATGATAATAAGAGAAATAATAATGATAATAACAATAATAATAATAGTGTTAACAATAACAATAATGACAATAACAGAAATAATAATAATAACAGTAGTAATAATGATAATATCGACAATAATGATGATATTAACTATAATAATAATGATTATAATAATAATAATTGTAATAACAATAAAATTAATGATAATAACATAAATAACAATGATAATAACAATAAGAATAACGATAATAACACAAATAATAATGGTAATAACAATAATAATAATGATAATAAAAGAAATAATAATAATAATAACAATAATAATAACGATAATAACAGAAATAATAATGATAATAACAATAATAATAATAGTGTTAACAATAACAATAATGACAATAACAGAAATAATAATGATAATAACAGAAAGAATAATGATAATAACAATAATAGTAATGATAATAACATAAATAATAATGATAATAACAATAATAATAATGATAATAAAAGAAATAATAATGATAATAAAAGAAATATTAATGATAATAACAGAAATAATAATGATAATAACAATAATAATAATGGTAATAACAATAACAATAATGACAATAACAGAAATAATAATGATAATAAGAATAACAATAACGATAATAGCAGAAATAGTAATCAGGATAAGTATAATAATTATGGTAATAGCAATAATTATAATGATAATAACAGTAATGATAATGCTAATAGCAATACTAATAAAGATGATAACAGTAATAATAATAATGACATTAACGACAATAATAATAATGATAATAACAATAGTAATAATGGTAATAACAATAATAATAATGATAATAAAAGAAATAATAATGATAATAACAATAATAATAACGATAATAACAGAAATAATAATGATATTAACAATAATAATAATGGTAATAACAATAATAATAATGATAATAACATAAATAACAATGATAATAACAATAAGAATAACGATAATAACATAAATAATAATGATAACAACAATAATAATAATAGTCTTAACAATAACAATAATGACAATAACAGAAATAATAATGATAATAACAGAAAGAATAATGATAATAACAATAATAGTAATGATAATAACATAAATAATAATGATAATAACAATAATAATAAT
>CANQJN010000005.1:2995000-3002500 GCA_947623535.1 Coelioxys conoideus | reverse complement strand
AAATAATAAAGATAATAACAATAATAATAATGGTAATAACAATAATAATAATGATAATAACAATAATAATAATGATAATAACATAAATAACAATGCTAATAACAATAAGAATAACGATAATAACATAAATAATAATGATAATGACAATAATAATAATAGTGTTAACAATAACAATAATGACAATAAAAGAAATAATAATGAACATAACAATAATAATAATGGTAATAACAATAATAATAATGATATTAACAATAATAGTAATGATAATAAAAGAAATAATAATGATAATAACAATAATAATAACGATAAGAACATAAATAATAATGATAATAACAATAATAATAACGATAATAACAGAAATAATAATGATAATAACAATAATAATAATGATAATAACAGAGATAATAATGATAATAACAATAATAATAACGATAATAACAGAAATAAGAATGATATTAACAATAATAATAATGGTAATAACAATAATAATAATGATAATAACAGAGATAATAATGATAATAACAATAATAATAACGATAATAACAGAAATAATAATGATATTAACAATAATAATAATGATAATAAAAGAAATAATAATGATAATGACAATAATAATAATGATAATAAAAGAAATAATAATGATAATAACAATAATAATAATGGTAATAACAATAATAATAAAGATAATAACAGAAATAATAATAATAATAACAGTAATGATAATGATAATAACAGAAATAATAATGATATTAACAATAATAATAATGGTAATAACAATAATAATAATGATAATAACAGAGATAATAATGATAATAACAATAATAATAACGATAATAACAGAAATAATAATGATATTAACAATAATAATAATGATAATAAAAGAAATAATAATGATAATGACAATAATAATAATGATAATAAAAGAAATAATAATGATAATAACAATAATAATAATGGTAATAACAATAATAATAGCGATAATAACAATAATAATAATGATAATAACAATAATAATAACGATAATAACAGAAATAATAATGATATCAACAATAATAATAACGATAATAACAGAAATAATAATGATAAAAACAGAAATAATAATGATAATAACAATAATAATAGTGGTAATAACAATAACAATAATGATAATAACAATTGTAATAATGATAATAACAGAAATAATAATGTTAATAACAATAATAATAATGGTAATAACAATAATAATAATGATAATAACAGAAATAATAATGATAATAACAATGATAATAACGATAAGAACATAAATAATAATGATAATAACAATAATAATAACGATAATAGCAGAAATAATAATGATAACAACAATAATAATAATGGTAATAACAATAATAATAATGATAATAACAGAAATAATAATGTTAATAACAATAATAATAATGGTAATAACAATAATAATAATGATAATAACAGAAATAATAATGATAATAACAATGATAATAACGATAAGAACATAAATAATAATGATAATAACAATAATAATAACGATAATAACAGAAATAATAATGATAAAAACAGAAATAATAATGATAATAACAATAATAATAGTGGTAATAACAATAACAATAATGATAATAACAATTGTAATAACGATAATAACAGAAATAATAATGATAATAACAATAATAATAACGATAATAACAATAATAATAATGATAATAACAATAATAATAACGATAATAACAATAATAATAATGACAATAACAATAATAATAATGACAATAACAGAAATAATAATGATAATAACAATAATAATAATAGTAATAACAATAATAATAATGATAATGACAGAAATAATAATGATAATAACAATAATAATATTGGTAATAACAATAATAATAATGGTAATAACAATAATAATAATGATAATTACAGAAATAATAATGTTAATAACAATAATAATAATGGTAATAACAATAATAATAATGATAATAACAGAAATAATAATGATAATAACAATAATAATAACGATAAGAACATAAATAATAATGATAATAACAATAATAATAACGATAATAACAGAAATAATAATGATAATAACAATAATAATAATGATAATAACAGAGATAATAATGATAATAACAATAATAATAACGATAATAACAGAAATAAGAATGATATTAACAATAATAATAATGGTAATAACAATAATAATAATGATAATAAAAGAAATAATAATGATAATAACAATAATAATAATGGTAATAACAATAATAATAATGATAATAACAATAATAATAATGGTAATAACAATAATAATAGCGATAATAACAATAATAATAACGATAATAACTTAAATAATAATGATAATAACAATAATAATAACGATAATAACAGAAATAATAATGATAAAAACAGAAATAATAATGATAATAACAATAATAATAGTGGTAATAACAATAACAATAATGATAATAACAATTGTGATAACGATAATAACAGAAATAATAATGATAATAACAATAATAATAACGATAATAACAATAATAATAGTGGTAATAACAATAATAATAATGATAATAACAGAAATAATAATGATAATAACAATAATAATAACGATAAGAACATAAATAATAATGATAATAACAATAATAATAACGATAATAACAGAAATAATAATGATAATAACAATAATAATAATGACCATAACAGAAATAATAATGATAATAACAATAATAATAATAGTAATAACAATAATAATAATGATAATGACAGAAATAATAATGATAATAACAATAATAATATTGGTAATAACAATAATAATAATGGTAATAACAATAATAATAATGATAATAACAGAAATAATAATGTTAATAACAATATTAATAATGGTAATAACAATAATAATAATGATAATAACAGAAATAATAACGATAATAACAATAATAATAACGATAATAACAATAATAACAATGATAATCACACAAATAATAATAATAATAACAATAATAATAACTGTAATGACAATAATAATAATGATAATAACAGTAGTAATAATGATAATAAAAATAATAACAACGATAATCACAGAAATAATAATAATAATAATAATATCAGAAATAATAATGATAATAACAATAATCATAGTGGTAATAACAATAATAGTAATGATAATAACAATAATAATAACGATAATAACAGAAATAATAATGATTATAACAATAATAATAATGGTAATAACAATAATAATAATGATAATAACAATAATAATAATGATAATAAAAGAAATAATAATGATAATAACAATAACAATAATGATAATAACAGAGATAATAATGATAATAACAATAATAATAGTGGTAATAACAATAATAATAATCATAATAACAGAAATAATTATAATAATAACAATAATAATAACCATAATAACAGAAATAGTAATGATAATAACAATAATAATAATGTTAATAACAATAATAACAATGTTAATAACACTAATAATTATGATAATAACAACAATAATAATAATAACAGTAGTAATAATGATAATATCTACAATAATGATGATATTAACTATAATAACAATGATAATAACACTAATAATAATGATAATAACAATAATAACAATGATAATCACACAAATAATAATAATAATAACAATAATAATAATAATAATAACAGAAATAAAAAGATAATAACAGTACTAATTATGGTAATAACAGAAATAATAACGATAATAACTATAACAAGAATGATAATAACAATAATAATGATAATAATGACAGAAATAATAACGACAATAATAGAAATAATAATGATAATAACAGTAATGATAATGATAATAAGAGAAATAATAATGATAATAACAATAATAACAATGATAATCACAGAAATAATAATAATAATAATAATAACAGAAATAATAATGATAATAACAATAATAATAATGGTAATAACAATAATAATAATGATAATAACAATAATAATAATGGTAATAACAATAACAATAATGATAGTAACAGAAATAATAACAATAATAATATCGATAATAACAGAAATAATAAAGATAATAACAATAATAATAATGGTAATAACAATAATAATAATGATAATAACAATAATAATAATGATAATAACATAAATAACAATGATAATAACAATAAGAATAACGATAATAACATAAATAATAATGATAATGACAATAATAATAATAGTGTTAACAATAACAATAATGACAATAAAAGAAATAATAATGAACATAACAATAATAATAATGGTAATAACAATAATAATAATGATATTAACAATAATAGTAATGATAATAAAAGAAATAATAATGATAATAAGAGTAATGATAATGATAATAGCATAAATAATAATGATGATAACAATAATAATAATGGTAATAACAATAATAATAATAATAATAACCCTAATAATTATGATAGTAACAACAATAATAATAATAACAGTAGTAATAATGATAATATCTACAATAATGATGATATTAACTATAATAATAATGATAATAATAATGATAATAACAATAATAACAATGATAATCACAGAAATAATAATAATAATAAGAATAATAATAACGATAATATCAGAAATAATAATGATAATAACAGTAATAATAATGGTAATAACAATAATAATAAAGATAATAACAGAAATAATAATAATAATAACAATAACAATAATGATAATAAAAGAAATAATAATGATAATCACAATAATAATATTGGTAATAACAATAATAATAATGGTAAGAACAATAATAATAATGATAATAACAGAAATAATAATGTTAATAACAATAATAATAATGGTAATAACAATAATAATAATGATAATAACAGAAATAATAATGATAATAACAATAATAATAACGATAAGAACATAAATAATAATGATATTAACAATAATAATAATGATAATAAAAGAAATAATAATGATAATGACAATAATAATAATGATAATAAAAGAAATAATAATGATAATAACAATAATAATAATGGTAATAACAATAATAATAGCGATAATAACAATAATAATAATGATAATAACAATAATAATAACGATAATAACAGAAATAATAATGATATCAACAATAATAATAACGATAATAACAGAAATAATAATGATAAAAACAGAAATAATAATGATAATAACAATAATAATAGTGGTAATAACAATAACAATAATGATAATAACAATTGTAATAATGATAATAACAGAAATAATAATGTTAATAACAATAATAATAATGGTAATAACAATAATAATAATGATAATAACAGAAATAATAATGATAATAACAATGATAATAACGATAAGAACATAAATAATAATGATAATAACAATAATAATAACGATAATAACAGAAATAATAATGATAACAACAATAATAATAATGGTAATAACAATAATAATAATGATAATAACAGAAATAATAATGTTAATAACAATAATAATAATGGTAATAACAATAATAATAATGATAATAACAGAAATAATAATGATAATAACAATGATAATAACGATAAGAACATAAATAATAATGATAATAACAATAATAATAACGATAATAACAGAAATAATAATGATAAAAACAGAAATAATAATGATAATAACAATAATAATAGTGGTAATAACAATAACAATAATGATAATAACAATTGTAATAACGATAATAACAGAAATAATAATGATAATAACAATAATAATAACGATAATAACAATAATAATAATGATAATAACAATAATAATAACGATAATAACAATAATAATAATGATAATAACAATAATAATAATGACAATAACAGAAATAATAATGATAATAACAATAATAATAATAGTAATAACAATAATAATAATGATAATGACAGAAATAATAATGATAATAACAATAATAATATTGGTAATAACAATAATAATAATGGTAATAACAATAATAATAATGATAATAACAGAAATAATAATGTTAATAACAATAATAATAATGGTAATAACAATAATAATAATGATAATAACAGAAATAATAATGATAATAACAATAATAATAACGATAAGAACATAAATAATAATGATAATAACAATAATAATAACGATAATAACAGAAATAATAATGATAATAACAATAATAATAATGATAATAACAGAGATAATAATGATAATAACAATAATAATAACGATAATAACAGAAATAAGAATGATATTAACAATAATAATAATGGTAATAACAATAATAGTAACGATAATAACAGAAATAATAATGATAATAAGAGAAATAATAATGATAATAACAATAATAATAATAGTGTTAACAATAACAATAATGACAATAACAGAAATAATAATAATAACAGTAGTAATAATGATAATATCGACAATAATGATGATATTAACTATAATAATAATGATTATAATAATAATAATTGTAATAACAATAAAATTAATGATAATAACATAAATAACAATGATAATAACAATAAGAATAACGATAATAACACAAATAATAATGGTAATAACAATAATAATAATGATAATAAAAGAAATAATAATAATAATAACAATAATAATAACGATAATAACAGAAATAATAATGATAATAACAATAATAATAATAGTGTTAACAATAACAATAATGACAATAACAGAAATAATAATGATAATAACAGAAAGAATAATGATAATAACAATAATAGTAATGATAATAACATAAATAATAATGATAATAACAATAATAATAATGATAATAAAAGAAATAATAATGATAATAAAAGAAATATTAATGATAATAACAGAAATAATAATGATAATAACAATAATAATAATGGTAATAACAATAACAATAATGACAATAACAGAAATAATAATGATAATAAGAATAACAATAACGATAATAGCAGAAATAGTAATCAGGATAAGTATAATAATTATGGTAATAGCAATAATTATAATGATAATAACAGTAATGATAATGCTAATAGCAATACTAATAAAGATGATAACAGTAATAATAATAATGACATTAACGACAATAATAATAATGATAATAACAATAGTAATAATGGTAATAACAATAATAATAATGATAATAAAAGAAATAATAATGATAATAACAATAATAATAACGATAATAACAGAAATAATAATGATATTAACAATAATAATAATGGTAATAACAATAATAATAATGATAATAACATAAATAACAATGATAATAACAATAAGAATAACGATAATAACATAAATAATAATGATAACAACAATAATAATAATAGTCTTAACAATAACAATAATGACAATAACAGAAATAATAATGATAATAACAGAAAGAATAATGATAATAACAATAATAGTAATGATAATAACATAAATAATAATGATAATAACAATAATAATAATGATAATAAAAGAAATAATAATGATAATAAGAATAATAATAACGATAATAGCAGAAATAGTAATGAGGATAAGAATAATAATTATGGTAATAGCAATAATAATAATAGTCTT
>CANQJN010000005.1:2955000-2992500 GCA_947623535.1 Coelioxys conoideus | reverse complement strand
TAATGATAATAAGAGTAATGATAATGATAATAGCATAAATAATAATGATGATAACAATAATAATAATGGTAATAACAATAATAATAATAATAATAACCCTAATAATTATGATAGTAACAACAATAATAATAATAACAGTAGTAATAATGATAATATCTACAATAATGATGATATTAACTATAATAATAATGATAATAATAATGATAATAACAATAATAACAATGATAATCACAGAAATAATAATAATAATAAGAATAATAATAACGATAATATCAGAAATAATAATGATAATAACAGTAATAATAATGGTAATAACAATAATAATAACGATAATAACAATAATAATAATGATAATAACAATAATAATAACGATAATAACAATAATAATAATGATAATAACAATAATAATAATGACAATAACAGAAATAATAATGATAATAACAATAATAATAATAGTAATAACAATAATAATAATGATAATGACAGAAATAATAATGATAATAACAATAATAATATTGGTAATAACAATAATAATAATGGTAATAACAATAATAATAATGATAATAACAGAAATAATAATGTTAATAACAATAATAATAATGGTAATAACAATAATAATAATGATAATAACAGAAATAATAATGATAATAACAATAATAATAACGATAAGAACATAAATAATAATGATAATAACAATAATAATAACGATAATAACAGAAATAATAATGATAATAACAATAATAATAATGATAATAACAGAGATAATAATGATAATAACAATAATAATAACGATAATAACAGAAATAAGAATGATATTAACAATAATAATAATGGTAATAACAATAATAGTAACGATAATAACAGAAATAATAATGATAATAAGAGAAATAATAATGATAATAACAATAATAATAATAGTGTTAACAATAACAATAATGACAATAACAGAAATAATAATAATAACAGTAGTAATAATGATAATATCGACAATAATGATGATATTAACTATAATAATAATGATTATAATAATAATAATTGTAATAACAATAAAATTAATGATAATAACATAAATAACAATGATAATAACAATAAGAATAACGATAATAACATAAATAATAATGATAACAACAATAATAATAATAGTCTTAACAATAACAATAATGACAATAACAGAAATAATAATGATAATAAAAGAAATAATAATGATAATAAGAATAATAATAACGATAATAGCAGAAATAGTAATGAGGATAAGAATAATAATTATGGTAATAGCAATAATAATAATAGTCTTAACAATAACAATAATAATAATGATAATAAAAGAAATAATAATGATAATAAGAATAATAATAACGATAATAGCAGAAATAGTAATGAGGATAAGAATAATAATTATGGTAATAGCAATAATTATAATGATAATAACAATAATAATAACGGTAATGACAATCATAATAATAATAATAACATAAATAACAATAATAATAACAATAAGAATAACGATAATAACATAAATAATAATGATAATACCAGAAATAATAGTGATAATAACAATACTAAGAATGATAATAACAGAAACAATAATGATAATAACAGTAATAATAATAATAACAATAATAAGAATGATAATAACAGAAATAATAATGATAATAATAATAATAATAATGATAATAACAATAATAATAATGATAATAACAATAATAATAACGATAATAACAATAATAATAATGGTAATAACAATAACAATAATGACATTAACAGAAATAATAATGATAATAACAATAATAATAATAGTGTTACCAATAACAATAATGACAATAACAGAAAGAATAATGATAGTAACGGAAATAATAATGATAATAACAATAACAATAATGGTAATAACAATAATAATAATCATAATAACAGAAATAATTATAATAATAACAATAATAATAACCATAATAACAGAAATAATAATAATAATAACAATAATAATAATGGTAATAACAATAATAATAATGATAATAACCCTAATAATTATGATAATAACAACAACAATAATGGTAATAACAATAATAATAATCATAATAACAGAAATAATTATAATAATAACAATAATAATAACCATAATAACACAAATAATAATAATAATAACAATAATAATAATGATAATAATAATAATTATAACAATAATAACAATAATAACAGAAATAATAATAATAATAACAATAATAATAATGATAATAACATAAATAACAATGATAATAACAATAAGAATAACGATAATAACATAAATAATAATGATAATGACAATAATAATAATAGTGTTAACAATAACAATAATGACAATAAAAGAAATAATAATGAACATAACAATAATAATAATGGTAATAACAATAATAATAATGATATTAACAATAATAGTAATGATAATAAAAGAAATAATAATGATAATAAGAGTAATGATAATGATAATAGCATAAATAATAATGATGATAACAATAATAATAATGGTAATAACAATAATAATAATAATAATAACCCTAATAATTATGATAGTAACAACAATAATAATAATAACAGTAGTAATAATGATAATATCTACAATAATGATGATATTAACTATAATAATAATGATAATAATAATGATAATAACAATAATAACAATGATAATCACAGAAATAATAATAATAATAAGAATAATAATAACGATAATATCAGAAATAATAATGATAATAACAGTAATAATAATGGTAATAACAATAATAATAAAGATAATAACAGAAATAATAATAATAATAACAATAACAATAATGATAATAAAAGAAATAATAATGATTATCACAATAATAATATTGGTAATAACAATAATAATAATGGTAAGAACAATAATAATAATGATAATAACAGAAATAATAATGTTAATAACAATAATAATAATGGTAATAACAATAATAATAATGATAATAACAGAAATAATAATGATAATAACAATAATAATAACGATAAGAACATAAATAATAATGATAATAACAATAATAATAACGATAATAACAGAAATAATAATGATAATAACAATAATAATAATGATAATAACAGAGATAATAATGATAATAACAATAATAATAACGATAATAACAGAAATAATAATGATATTAACAATAATAATAATGATAATAAAAGAAATAATAATGATAATGACAATAATAATAATGATAATAAAAGAAATAATAATGATAATAACAATAATAATAATGGTAATAACAATAATAATAGCGATAATAACAATAATAATAATGATAATAACAATAATAATAACGATAATAACAGAAATAATAATGATATCAACAATAATAATAACGATAATAACAGAAATAATAATGATAAAAACAGAAATAATAATGATAATAACAATAATAATAGTGGTAATAACAATAACAATAATGATAATAACAATTGTAATAACGATAATAACAGAAATAATAATGATAATAACAATAATAATAACGATAATAACAATAATAATAATGATAATAACAATAATAATAACGATAATAACAATAATAATAATGATAATAACAATAATAATAATGACAATAACAGAAATAATAATGATAATAACAATAATAATAATAGTAATAACAATAATAATAATGATAATGACAGAAATAATAATGATAATAACAATAATAATATTGGTAATAACAATAATAATAATGGTAATAACAATAATAATAATGATAATAACAGAAATAATAATGTTAATAACAATAATAATAATGGTAATAACAATAATAATAATGATAATAACAGAAATAATAATGATAATAACAATAATAATAACGATAAGAACATAAATAATAATGATAATAACAATAATAATAACGATAATAACAGAAATAATAATGATAATAACAATAATAATAATGATAATAACAGAGATAATAATGATAATAACAATAATAATAACGATAATAACAGAAATAAGAATGATATTAACAATAATAATAATGGTAATAACAATAATAATAATGATAATAAAAGAAATAATAATGATAATAACAATAATAATAATGGTAATAACAATAATAATAATGATAATAACAATAATAATAATGGTAATAACAATAATAATAGCGATAATAACAATAATAATAACGATAATAACTTAAATAATAATGATAATAACAATAATAATAACGATAATAACAGAAATAATAATGATAAAAACAGAAATAATAATGATAATAACAATAATAATAGTGGTAATAACAATAACAATAATGATAATAACAATTGTGATAACGATAATAACAGAAATAATAATGATAATAACAATAATAATAACGATAATAACAATAATAATAGTGGTAATAACAATAATAATAATGATAATAACAGAAATAATAATGATAATAACAATAATAATAACGATAAGAACATAAATAATAATGATAATAACAATAATAATAACGATAATAACAGAAATAATAATGATAATAACAATAATAATAATGACCATAACAGAAATAATAATGATAATAACAATAATAATAATAGTAATAACAATAATAATAATGATAATGACAGAAATAATAATGATAATAACAATAATAATATTGGTAATAACAATAATAATAATGGTAATAACAATAATAATAATGATAATAACAGAAATAATAATGTTAATAACAATAATAATAATGGTAATAACAATAATAATAATGATAATAACAGAAATAATAACGATAATAACAATAATAATAACGATAATAACAATAATAACAATGATAATCACACAAATAATAATAATAATAACAATAATAATAACTGTAATGACAATAATAATAATGATAATAACAGTAGTAATAATGATAATAAAAATAATAACAACGATAATCACAGAAATAATAATAATAATAATAATATCAGAAATAATAATGATAATAACAATAATCATAGTGGTAATAACAATAATAGTAATGATAATAACAATAATAATAACGATAATAACAGAAATAATAATGATTATAACAATAATAATAATGGTAATAACAATAATAATAATGATAATAACAATAATAATAATGATAATAAAAGAAATAATAATGATAATAACAATAACAATAATGATAATAACAGAGATAATAATGATAATAACAATAATAATAGTGGTAATAACAATAATAATAATCATAATAACAGAAATAATTATAATAATAACAATAATAATAACCATAATAACAGAAATAGTAATGATAATAACAATAATAATAATGTTAATAACAATAATAACAATGTTAATAACACTAATAATTATGATAATAACAACAATAATAATAATAACAGTAGTAATAATGATAATATCTACAATAATGATGATATTAACTATAATAACAATGATAATAACACTAATAATAATGATAATAACAATAATAACAATGATAATCACACAAATAATAATAATAATAACAATAATAATAATAATAATAACAGAAATAAAAAGATAATAACAGTACTAATTATGGTAATAACAGAAATAATAACGATAATAACTATAACAAGAATGATAATAACAATAATAATGATAATAACAGTAATGATAATGATAATAAGAGAAATAATAATGATAATAACAATAATAACAATGATAATCACAGAAATAATAATAATAATAATAATAACAGAAATAATAATGATAATAACAATAATAATAATGGTAATAACAATAATAATAATGATAATAACAATAATAATAATGGTAATAACAATAACAATAATGATAGTAACAGAAATAATAACAATAATAATATCGATAATAACAGAAATAATAAAGATAATAACAATAATAATAATGGTAATAACAATAATAATAATGATAATAACAATAATAATAATGATAATAACATAAATAACAATGATAATAACAATAAGAATAACGATAATAACATAAATAATAATGATAATGACAATAATAATAATAGTGTTAACAATAACAATAATGACAATAAAAGAAATAATAATGAACATAACAATAATAATAATGGTAATAACAATAATAATAATGATATTAACAATAATAGTAATGATAATAAAAGAAATAATAATGATAATAAGAGTAATGATAATGATAATAGCATAAATAATAATGATGATAACAATAATAATAATGGTAATAACAATAATAATAATAATAATAACCCTAATAATTATGATAGTAACAACAATAATAATAATAACAGTAGTAATAATGATAATATCTACAATAATGATGATATTAACTATAATAATAATGATAATAATAATGATAATAACAATAATAACAATGATAATCACAGAAATAATAATAATAATAAGAATAATAATAACGATAATATCAGAAATAATAATGATAATAACAGTAATAATAATGGTAATAACAATAATAATAAAGATAATAACAGAAATAATAATAATAATAACAATAACAATAATGATAATAAAAGAAATAATAATGATAATCACAATAATAATATTGGTAGTAACAATAATAATAATGGTAAGAACAATAATAATAATGATAATAACAGAAATAATAATGTTAATAACAATAATAATAATGGTAATAACAATAATAATAATGATAATAACAGAAATAATAATGATAATAACAATAATAATAACGATAAGAACATAAATAATAATGATAATAGCAATAATAATAACGATAATAACAGAAATAATAATGATAATAACAATAATAATAATGATAATAACAGAGATAATAATGATAATAACAATAATAATAACGATAATAACAGAAATAATAATGATATTAACAATAATAATAATGATAATAAAAGAAATAATAATGATAATGACAATAATAATAATGATAATAAAAGAAATAATAATGATAATAACAATAATAATAATGGTAATAACAATAATAATAGCGATAATAACAATAATAATAATGATAATAACAATAATAATAACGATAATAACAGAAATAATAATGATATCAACAATAATAATAACGATAATAACAGAAATAATAATGATAAAAACAGAAATAATAATGATAATAACAATAATAATAGTGGTAATAACAATAACAATAATGATAATAACAATTGTAATAATGATAATAACAGAAATAATAATGTTAATAACAATAATAATAATGGTAATAACAATAATAATAATGATAATAACAGAAATAATAGTGATAATAACAATGATAATAACGATAAGAACATAAATAATAATGATAATAACAATAATAATAACGATAATAACAGAAATAATAATGATAACAACAATAATAATAATGGTAATAACAATAATAATAATGATAATAACAGAAATAATAATGTTAATAACAATAATAATAATGGTAATAACAATAATAATAATGATAATAACAGAAATAATAATGATAATAACAATGATAATAACGATAAGAACATAAATAATAATGATAATAACAATAATAATAACGATAATAACAGAAATAATAATGATAAAAACAGAAATAATAATGATAATAACAATAATAATAGTGGTAATAACAATAACAATAATGATAATAACAATTGTAATAACGATAATAACAGAAATAATAATGATAATAACAATAATAATAACGATAATAACAATAATAATAATGATAATAACAATAATAATAACGATAATAACAATAATAATAATGATAATAACAATAATAATAATGACAATAACAGAAATAATAATGATAATAACAATAATAATAATAGTAATAACAATAATAATAATGATAATGACAGAAATAATAATGATAATAACAATAATAATATTGGTAATAACAATAATAATAATGGTAATAACATAAATACTAATGATAATAACAATAATAATAACGATAATAACAGAAATAATAATGATAATAACAATAATAATAATGATAATAACAGAGATAATAATGATAATAACAATAATAATAACGATAATAACAGAAATAAGAATGATATTAACAATAATAATAATGGTAATAACAATAATAATAATGATAATAAAAGAAATAATAATGATAATAACAATAATAATAATGGTAATAACAATAATAATAGCGATAATAACAATAATAATAACGATAATAACTTAAATAATAATGATAATAACAATAATAATAACGATAATAACAGAAATAATAATGATAAAAACAGAAATAATAATGATAATAACAATAATAATAGTGGTAATAACAATAACAATAATGATAATAACAATTGTGATAACGATAATAACAGAAATAATAATGATAATAACAATAATAATAACGATAATAACAATAATAATAGTGGTAATAACAATAATAATAATGATAATAACAGAAATAATAATGATAATAACAATAATAATAACGATAAGAACATAAATAATAATGATAATAACAATAATAATAATAGTAATAACAATAATAATAATGATAATGACAGAAATAATAATGATAATAACAATAATAATATTGGTAATAACAATAATAATAATGGTAATAACAATAATAATAATGATAATAACAGAAATAATAATGTTAATAACAATAATAATAATGGTAATAACAATAATAATAATGATAAGAACAGAAATAATAATGATAATAACAATAATAATAATGATAATAACAATAATAATAACGATGAGAACAAAATAGTAATGATAATAACAATAATAATAACGATAAGAACATAAATAATAATGATATTAACAATAATAATAACGATAATAGCAGAAATAATAATGATAATAACAATAATAATAATGATAATAATAGAAATAATAATGATAATAACAATAATAATAATGGTAATAACAATATTAATAATGACATTATCGACAATAATAATGATAATAACAGGAATGTGAATGATAATAGCAATAATAATAATGGTAATAACAATAATAATAATGATAGTAACAGAAATAGTAATGATAATAACAATAATTATAATGATAATAAAAGAAATAATAATGATAACAACAATAATAATAATGGTAATAAAAAGAATAATAATGATAATAACAGAAAAAATAATGATAATGCCAATAATATTAAGTGTAATAACAATAATAATAATGATAATAACAATAGTAATAACGATAATAAAAGAAATAATAATGATAATAACAATAATAATAACGATAATAACAGAAATAATAATGATAATAACAATAATAATAATGGTAATAACAATAATAATTATGATAATAACAGAAGTAATAATGATAATAAGAGGAATAATAGTGATAATAACAATAATAATAATGATAATAACAGAAGTAATAATGATAATAAGAGGAATAATAGTGATAATAACAATAATAATAATGATAATAACAGTAATAATAATAATAATAACAATACTAATAATGGTAATAACAATAATAATAATAGTGTTAACAATAACAATAATGCCAATAACAGAAGTAATAATGATAATAACAATAATAATAATGGTAATAACAATAATAATGATTATAATAACAGAAATAATAATGATAATACCAATAATAATAATGGTAATAACAATAATAATAATGGTAATAACAATAATAATAATGATAATAACAATAATAATAATGGTAATAACAATAACAATAATGATAGTAACAATAGTAATAACGATAATAACAGAAATAATAACAATAATAATGACGATAATAACAGAAATAATAATGATAATAACAATAATAATAATGGTAATAACAATAATAATAATGATAATAACAATAATAATAATGGTAATAACAACAATAATAATGATAATAACAATAATAATAATGGTAATAACAATAATAATAATGATAATAACAGAAATAATAATGATAATAACAATAATAATGACGATAATAACATAAATAATAATCATAATATAAAAATAATAATAATGGTAATAACAATATTAATAATGACATTATCGACAATAATAATGATAATAACAGTAATGAGAATGATAATAGCAATAATAATAATGATAATAACTATAATAATAACGATAATAACAGAAATAATAATGATAATAACAATAATAATAATTTTAATAACAATAATAATAATGATAATAACAGAAATAATAATGTTCATAACAATAATAATAATGGTAATAACAATAATAATATGATAATAACAGAAATAATAATGATAATAACAATAATAATAACGATAAGAACATAAATAATAATGATAATAACAATAATAATAACGATAATAACAGAAATAATAATGATAATAACAATAATAATATTGGTAATAACAATAACAATAATGGTAATAACAATAATAATAATGATAATAACAGAAATAATAATGTTAATAACAATAATAATAATGGTAATAACAATAATAATAATGATAATGACAGAAGTAATAATGATAATAAGAGGAATAATAGTGATAATAACAATAATAATAATGATAATAACAGTAATAATAATAATAATAACAATACTAATAATGGTAATAACAATAATAATAATAGTGTTAACAATAACAATAATGACAATAACAGAAGTAATAATGATAATAACAATAATAATAATGGTAATAACAATAATAATGATGATAATAACAGAAATAATAATGATAATACCAATAATAATAATGGTAATAACAATAATAATAATGATAATAAAAAAAATAATAATGATAATAGCAATAACAATATTGGTAATAACAATAATAATAACGATAATAAAAGAAATAATAATGATAATCAGAATAATAATAACGATAATAACAGAAATAATAATGATCATAACAATAATAATAATGGTAATAACAATAATAATAATGATAATAACAGAAATAATAATGATAATAACAATAATAACAATGATAATCACAGAAATAATAATAATAATAATAATAACAGAAATAATAATGATAATAACAATAATAATAATGGTAATAACAATAATAATAATGACATTATCGACAATAATAATGATAATAACAGTAATGAGAAAGATAATAGCAATAATAATAATGGTAATAACAATAATAATAATAATGACTTTAACGACAATAATAATGATAATAACAATAATAATAATGGTAATAACAATAATAATAATGATAATAAAAGAAATAATAATGATCATAACAATAATTATAATGGTAATAACAATAATTATAATGGTAATAACAATAATAATAATGATAATAACAGAAATAATAATGATAATAACAATAATAATAATGATAATAACAGAAATAATAATGATAATAACAATAATAATAACGATAATAAAAAAATAATAATGATAATAAAAAAATAATAATGATAATAACAATAATAATAACGATAATAACAGAAATAATAATGATAATAACAATAATAATAATGGTAACAACAACAATAATAATGATAATAACAGAAATAATAATGATAATAACAATAATAATAATGGTAATAACAATAATAATAATGATAATAACAGAAATAATAATGATAATAACAATAATAATAACGATAATAACATAAATAATAATGATAATATAAAAATAATAATAATGGTAATAACAATATTAATAATGACATTATCGACAATAATAATGATAATAACAGTAATGAGAATGATAATAGCAATAATAATAATGGTAATAACAATAATAATAATGATAATAACAGAAATAATAATGATAATAACAATAATAATAACGATAATAACAGCAATAATAATCAGAATAACAATAATAATAATGGTAATAACAATAATAATAATGATAATAAAAAAATAATAATGATAATAACAATAATAATAATGGTAACAACAACAATAATAATGAGAATAACAATAATAATAATGGTAATAACAATAATAATAATGATAATAAAAAAATAATAATGATAATAACAATAATAATAACGATAATAACATAAATAATAATGATAATATCAGAAATAATAATGATAATAACAATAATAATAATGATGATAACAGAAATAAGAATGATAATAGCAATACAAATAGAGATAATAACAGAAATAATAATGGTAATAACAATAATAATAATGATAATAAAAAAATAATAATGATAATAACAATAATAATAATGGTAACAACAACAATAATAATGATAATAACAGAAATAATAATGATAATAACAATAATAATAATGGTAATAACAATAATAATAATGATAATAACAGAAATAATAGTGATAATAACAATAATAATAACGATAATAACAGAAATAATAATGATAATAACAATAATAATAACGATAATAACATAAATAATAATGATAATATAAAAATAATAATAATGGTAATAACAATATTAATAATGACATTATCGACAATAATAATGATAATAACAGTAATGAGAATGATAATAGCAATAATAATAATGGTAATAACAATAATAATAATGATAATAACAGAAATAATAATGATAATAACAATAATAATAACGATAATAACATAAATAACATTGATAATAACAATAAGAACAACGATAATAACATAAATAATAATGATAATATCAGAAATAATAATGATAATAACACTAATAATAATGATAATAACAATAATAATAATGGTAATAACAATAATAATAATGATAATAACAGTAATGATAATGATAATAGCAATACAAATAGAGATAATAACAGAAATAATAGTGACAATAACAATAATAATAATGATAATAACAACAATAATGATGATATTAACAATAATAATAATGGTAATAACACTAATAGTAATGATAATAACAGAAATAATAATGATAATAACATAAATAACAATGATAATAACAATAAGAACAACGATAATAACATAAATAATAATGATAATATAAGAATAATAATAATGGTAATAACAATAATAATAATGATAATAACAGAAATAATAATGATAATAACATAAATAACATTGATAATAACAATAAGAACAACGATAATAACATAAATAATAATGATAATATCAGAAATAATAATGATAATAACACTAATAATAATGATAATCACAATAATAATAATGGTAATAACAATAATAATAATGATAATAACAGTAGTAATAATGATAACAACAACAATAATGATAATAACAATAATAATAATGATGATAACAGAAATAAGAATGATAATAAAAATAATAATAATGATAATAACAGTAATGATAATGATAATAGCAATACAAATAGAGATAATAACAGAAATAATAATGGTAATAACAATAATAATAATGATAATAACAGAAATAATAATGATAATAACAATAATAATAACGATAATAACAGCAATAATAATGAGAATAACAATAATAATAATGGTAATAACAATAATAATAATGATAATAAAAAAATAATAATGATAATAACAATAATAATAATGGTAACAACAACAATAATAATGATAATAACAGAAATAATAATGATAATAACAATAATAATAATGGTAATAACAATAATAATAAAGATAATAACAGAAATAATAATGATAATAACAATAATAATAACGATAATAACAGAAATAATAATGATAATAACAATAATAATAACGATAATAACATAAATAATAATGATAATATAAAAATAATAATAATGGTAATAACAATATTAATAATTACATTATCGACAATAATAATGATAATAACACTAATAATAATGATAATAACAGAAATAATAATGATAATAACAATAATAATAACGATAATAACAGAAATAATAATGATAATAAAAAAATAATAATAACGATAATAACATAAATAATAATGATAATAAAAAAATAATAATGATAATAACAATAATAATAATGGTAACAACAACAATAATAATGATAATAACAGAAATAATAATGATAATAACAATAATAATAATGGTAATAACAATAATAATAATGATAATAACAGTAGTAATAATGATAATAACAATAATAATAATGGTAATAACAATAATAATAATGATAATAACAGAAATAATAATGATAATAACAATAATAATAACGATAATAACAGAAATAATAATGATAATAACAATAATAATAACGATAATAACATAAATAATAATGATAATATAAAAATAATAATAATGGTAATAACAATATTAATAATGACATTATCGACAATAATAATGATAATAACAGTAATGAGAATGATAATAGCAATAATAATAATGGTAATAACGATAATAATAATGATAATAACAGAAATAATAATGATAATATCAGAAATAATAATGATAATAACACTAATAATAATGATAATAACAATAATAATAATGGTAATAACAATAATAATAATGATAATAACAGTAGTAATAATGATAATAACAACAATAATGATAATAACAATAATAATAATGATGATAACAGAAATAATAATGATAATAACAATAATAATAATGATAATAACAGTAATGATAATGATAATAGCAATACAAATAGAGATAATAACAGAAATAATAGTGACAATAACAATAATAGTAATGATAATAACAACAATAATGATGATATTAACAATAATAATAATGGTAATAACACTAATAATAATGATAATAACAGAAATAATAATGATAATAACATAAATAACAATGATAATAACAATAAGAACAACGATAATAACATAAATAATAATGATAATATCAGTAATAATAATGATAGTAACACTAATAATAATGATAATAACAATAATAATAATGATAATAACAACAATAATAATGATAATACCAATAATATTAATGGTAATAACAATAATAATAATGATAATAACAATAGTAATAACGATAATAACAGAAATAATAGTGAAAATAACAATAGTAATAACGATAATAACAGAAATAATAGTGATAATAACAATAGTAATAGTAGTAATAACAATAATAATAATGAAAATAACAGAAATAATAAAGATAATAACAATAATAATAACGATAATAACAGAAATAATAATGATAATGACAATAATAATAATGGTAATATCAATAATAATAATGATGATAACAATAATAATAACGATAATAACAGAAATAATAATGATAATAACAATAATAATAATGGTAATAACAATAATAATAATGATAATAACAGAGATAATAATGTTAATAACAATAATAATTACGATAATAACATAAATAATAATGATAATAACTATAATAATAACGATAATAACAGAAATAATAATGATAATAATAATAATAATAATGGTAATAACAATAATAATAATGATAATAACAATAATAATAATGGTAATAACAATAATAATAATGATAATAACAATAATAATAACGATAATAACAGAAATAATAATGATAATAACAATAATAATAACGATAATAACATAAATAATAATGATAATATAAAAATAATAATAATGGTAATAACAATATTAATAATGACATTATCGACAATAATAATGATAATAACAGGAATGAGAATGATAATAGCAATAATAATAATGGTAATAACAATAATAATAATGATAATAACAGAAATAATAATGATAATAACATAAATAACATTGATAATAACAATAAGAACAACGATAATAACATAAATAATAATGATAATATCAGAAATAATAATGATAATAACACTAATAATAATGATAATAACAATAATAATAATGGTAATAACAATAATAATAATGATAATAACAGTAGTAATAATGATAATAACAACAATAATGATAATAACAATAATAATAATGATGATAACAGAAATAATAATGATAATAACAATAATAATAATGATAATAACAGTAATGATAATGATAATAGCAATACAAATAGAGATAATAACAGAAATAATAATGATAATACCAATAATATTAATGGTAATAACAATAATAATAATGATAATAACAATAGTAATAACGATAATAACATAAATAATAGTGAAAATAACAATAGTAATAACGATAATAACAGAAATAATAGTGATAATAACGATAGTAATAGTAGTAATAACAATAATAATAACGATAATAACAGAAATAATAATGATAATGACAATAATAATAATGGTAATATCAATAATAATAATGATGATAACAATAATAATAACGATAATAACAGAAATAATAATGATAATAATAATAATAATAATGGTAATAACAATAATAATAATGATAATAACAGAGATAATAATGTTAATAACAATAATAATTACGATAATAACATAAATAATAATGATAATAACTATAATAATAACGATAATAACAGAAATAATAATGATAATAATAATAATAATAATGGTAATAACAATAATAATAATGATAATAACAATAATAATAATGGTAATAACAATAATAATAATGATAATAACAGAAATAATAATGATAATAACAATAATAATAACGATAAGAACATAAATAATAATGATAATAACAATAATAATAACGATAATAACAGAAATAATAATGATAATAACAATAATAATAATGATAATAACAGAAATAATAATGATAATAACAATAATAATAATAGTAATAACAATAATAATAATGATAATGACAGAAATAATAATGATAATAACAATAATAATATTGGTAATAACAATAATAATAATGGTAATAACAATAATAATAATGATAATAACAGAAATAATAATGTTAATAGCAATAATAATAATGGCAATAACAAGTATAATAATGATAATAACAGAAATAATAATGATAATAACAATAATAATAGTAGTAATAACAATAATAATAATGAAAATAACAGAAATAATAAAGATAATAACAATAATAATAACGATAATAACAGAAATAATAATGATAATAACAATAATAATAACGATAATAACATAAATAATAATGATAATATAAAAATAATAATAATGGTAATAACAATATTAATAATGACATTATCGACAATAATAATGATAATAACAGGAATGAGAATGATAATAGCAATAATAATAATGGTAATAACAATAATAATAATGATAATAACAGAAATAATAATGATAATAACATAAATAACATTGATAATAACAATAAGAACAACGATAATAACATAAATAATAATGATAATATCAGAAATAATAATGATAATAACACTAATAATAATGATAATAACAATAATAATAATGGTAATAACAATAATAATAATGATAATAACAGTAGTAATAATGATAATAACAACAATAATGATAATAACAATAATAATAATGATGATAACAGAAATAATAATGATAATAACAATAATAATAATGATAATAACAGTAATGATAATGATAATAGCAATACAAATAGAGATAATAACAGAAATAATAATGATAATACCAATAATATTAATGGTAATAACAATAATAATAATGATAATAACAATAGTAATAACGATAATAACATAAATAATAGTGAAAATAACAATAGTAATAACGATAATAACAGAAATAATAGTGATAATAACGATAGTAATAGTAGTAATAACAATAATAATAATGAAAATAACAGAAATAATAAAGATAATAACAATAATAATAACGATAATAACAGAAATAATAATGATAATGACAATAATAATAATGGTAATATCAATAATAATAATGATGATAACAATAATAATAACGATAATAACAGAAATAATAATGATAATAATAATAATAATAATGGTAATAACAATAATAATAATGATAATAACAGAGATAATAATGTTAATAACAATAATAATTACGATAATAACATAAATAATAATGATAATAACTATAATAATAACGATAATAACAGAAATAATAATGATAATAATAATAATAATAATGGTAATAACAATAATAATAATGATAATAACAATAATAATAATGGTAATAACAATAATAATAATGATAATAACAGAAATAATAATGATAATAACAATAATAATAACGATAAGAACATAAATAATAATGATAATAACAATAATAATAACGATAATAACAGAAATAATAATGATAATAACAATAATAATAATGATAATAACAGAAATAATAATGATAATAACAATAATAATAATAGTAATAACAATAATAATAATGATAATGACAGAAATAATAATGATAATAACAATAATAATATTGGTAATAACAATAATAATAATGGTAATAACAATAATAATAATGATAATAACAGAAATAATAATGTTAATAGCAATAATAATAATGGCAATAACAAGTATAATAATGATAATAACAGAAATAATAATGATAATAACAATAATAATAGTAGTAATAACAATAATAATAATGAAAATAACAGAAATAATAAAGATAATAACAATAATAATAACGATAATAACAGAAATAATAATGATAATAACAATAATAATAATGGTAATATCAATAATAAGAATGGTAATAACAATAATAATAGCGATAATAACAGAAATAATAATGATAATAACAATAATAATAATGGTAATAACAATACTAATAATGGTAATAACAATAATAATAATAGTGTTAACAATAACAATAATGACAATAACAGAAGTAATAATGATAATAACAATAATAATAATGGTAATAACAATAATAATGATGATAATAACAGAAATAGTAATGATAATACCAATAATAATAATGGTAATAACAATAATAATAATGATAATAAAAAAAATAATAATGATAATAACAATAACAATATTGGTAATAACAATAATAATAACGATAATAAAAGAAATAATAATGATAATCAGAATAATAATAACGATAATAACAGAAATAATAATGATAATAACAATAATAATAACGATAATAACAGAAATAATAATGATAATAACAATAATAATAATGGTAATAATAATAATAATAGTGATAATAACAGAAATAATAATGATAATAACAATAATTATAATGATAATAAAAGAAATAATAATGATAATAACAATAATAATAATGGTAATAAAAAGAATAATAATGATAATAACAGAAATAATAATGATAATAACAATAATAATAGTAGTAATAACAATAATAATAATGAAAATAACAGAAATATTAAAGATAATAACAATACTAATAACGATAATAACAGAAATAATAATGATAATAACAATACTAATAATGGTAATAACAATAATAATAATAGTGTTAACAATAACAATAATGATAATAACAGAAATAATAATGATAATAACAATAATAATAATGGTAATAACAATAATAATGATGATAATAACAGAAATAATAATGATAATACCAATAATAATAATGGTAATAAAAGAAATAATAATGATAATAACAATAATAATAATGGTAATAACAATAATAATAATGATAATAACAGAAATAATAATGATAATAACAATAATTATAATGATAATAAAAGAAATAATAATGATAATAACAATAATAATAATGGTAATAAAAAGAATAATAATGATAATAACAGAAATAATAATGATAATAACAATAATAATAACGATAATAACATAAATAATAATGATAATATAAAAATAATAATAATGGTAATGACAATATTAATAATGACATTATCGACAATAATAATGATAATAACACTAATAATAATGATAATAACAGAAATAATAATGATAATAACAATAATAATAACGATAATAACAGAAATAATAATGATAATAAAAAAATAATAATAACGATAATAACATAAATAATAATGATAATAAAAAAATAATAATGATAATAACAATAATAATAATGGTAACAACAACAATAATAATGATAATAACAGAAATAATAATGATAATAACAATAATAATAATGGTAATAACAATAATAATAATGATAATAACAGTAGTAATAATGATAATAACAACAATAATGATAATAACAATAATAATAATGGTAATAACAATAATAATAATGATAATAACAGAAATAATAATGATAATAACAATAATAATAACGATAATAACAGAAATAATAATGATAATAACAATAATAATAACGATAATAACATAAATAATAATGATAATATAAAAATAATAATAATGGTAATAACAATATTAATAATGACATTATCGACAATAATAATGATAATAACAGTAATGAGAATGATAATAGCAATAATAATAATGGTAATAACGATAATAATAATGATAATAACAGAAATAATAATGATAATATCAGAAATAATAATGATAATAACACTAATAATAATGATAATAACAATAATAATAATGGTAATAACAATAATAATAATGATAATAACAGTAGTAATAATGATAATAACAACAATAATGATAATAACAATAATAATAATGATGATAACAGAAATAATAATGATAATAACAATAATAATAATGATAATAACAGTAATGATAATGATAATAGCAATACAAATAGAGATAATAACAGAAATAATAGTGACAATAACAATAATAGTAATGATAATAACAACAATAATGATGATATTAACAATAATAATAATGGTAATAACACTAATAATAATGATAATAACAGAAATAATAATGATAATAACATAAATAACAATGATAATAACAATAAGAACAACGATAATAACATAAATAATAATGATAATATCAGTAATAATAATGATAATAACACTAATAATAATGATAATAACAATAATAATAATGATAATAACAACAATAATAATGATAATACCAATAATATTAATGGTAATAACAATAATAATAATGATAATAACAATAGTAATAACGATAATAACAGAAATAATAGTGAAAATAACAATAGTAATAACGATAATAACAGAAATAATAGTGATAATAACAATAGTAATAGTAGTAATAACAATAATAATAATGAAAATAACAGAAATAATAAAGATAATAACAATAATAATAACGATAATAACAGAAATAATAATGATAATGACAATAATAATAATGGTAATATCAATAATAATAATGATGATAACAATAATAATAACGATAATAACAGAAATAATAATGATAATAACAATAATAATAATGGTAATAACAATAATAATAATGATAATAACAGAGATAATAATGTTAATAACAATAATAATTACGATAATAACATAAATAATAATGATAATAACTATAATAATAACGATAATAACAGAAATAATAATGATAATAATAATAATAATAATGGTAATAACAATAATAATAATGATAATAACAATAATAATAATGGTAATAACAATAATAATAATGATAATAACAATAATAATAACGATAATAACAGAAATAATAATGATAATAACAATAATAATAACGATAATAACATAAATAATAATGATAATATAAAAATAATAATAATGGTAATAACAATATTAATAATGACATTATCGACAATAATAATGATAATAACAGGAATGAGAATGATAATAGCAATAATAATAATGGTAATAACAATAATAATAATGATAATAACAGAAATAATAATGATAATAACATAAATAACATTGATAATAACAATAAGAACAACGATAATAACATAAATAATAATGATAATATCAGAAATAATAATGATAATAACACTAATAATAATGATAATAACAATAATAATAATGGTAATAACAATAATAATAATGATAATAACAGTAGTAATAATGATAATAACAACAATAATGATAATAACAATAATAATAATGATGATAACAGAAATAATAATGATAATAACAATAATAATAATGATAATAACAGTAATGATAATGATAATAGCAATACAAATAGAGATAATAACAGAAATAATAATGATAATACCAATAATATTAATGGTAATAACAATAATAATAATGATAATAACAATAGTAATAACGATAATAACATAAATAATAGTGAAAATAACAATAGTAATAACGATAATAACAGAAATAATAGTGATAATAACGATAGTAATAGTAGTAATAACAATAATAATAATGAAAATAACAGAAATAATAAAGATAATAACAATAATAATAACGATAATAACAGAAATAATAATGATAATGACAATAATAATAATGGTAATATCAATAATAATAATGATGATAACAATAATAATAACGATAATAACAGAAATAATAATGATAATAATAATAATAATAATGGTAATAACAATAATAATAATGATAATAACAGAGATAATAATGTTAATAACAATAATAATTACGATAATAACATAAATAATAATGATAATAACTATAATAATAACGATAATAACAGAAATAATAATGATAATAATAATAATAATAATGGTAATAACAATAATAATAATGATAATAACAATAATAATAATGGTAATAACAATAATAATAATGATAATAACAGAAATAATAATGATAATAACAATAATAATAACGATAAGAACATAAATAATAATGATAATAACAATAATAATAACGATAATAACAGAAATAATAATGATAATAACAATAATAATAATGATAATAACAGAAATAATAATGATAATAACAATAATAATAATAGTAATAACAATAATAATAATGATAATGACAGAAATAATAATGATAATAACAATAATAATATTGGTAATAACAATAATAATAATGGTAATAACAATAATAATAATGATAATAACAGAAATAATAATGTTAATAGCAATAATAATAATGGCAATAACAAGTATAATAATGATAATAACAGAAATAATAATGATAATAACAATAATAATAGTAGTAATAACAATAATAATAATGAAAATAACAGAAATAATAAAGATAATAACAATAATAATAACGATAATAACAGAAATAATAATGATAATAACAATAATAATAATGGTAATATCAATAATAAGAATGGTAATAACAATAATAATAGCGATAATAACAGAAATAATAATGATAATAACAATAATAATAATGGTAATAACAATACTAATAATGGTAATAACAATAATAATAATAGTGTTAACAATAACAATAATGACAATAACAGAAGTAATAATGATAATAACAATAATAATAATGGTAATAACAATAATAATGATGATAATAACAGAAATAGTAATGATAATACCAATAATAATAATGGTAATAACAATAATAATAATGATAATAAAAAAAATAATAATGATAATAACAATAACAATATTGGTAATAACAATAATAATAACGATAATAAAAGAAATAATAATGATAATCAGAATAATAATAACGATAATAACAGAAATAATAATGATAATAACAATAATAATAACGATAATAACAGAAATAATAATGATAATAACAATAATAATAATGGTAATAATAATAATAATAGTGATAATAACAGAAATAATAATGATAATAACAATAATTATAATGATAATAAAAGAAATAATAATGATAATAACAATAATAATAATGGTAATAAAAAGAATAATAATGATAATAACAGAAATAATAATGATAATAACAATAATAATAGTAGTAATAACAATAATAATAATGAAAATAACAGAAATATTAAAGATAATAACAATACTAATAACGATAATAACAGAAATAATAATGATAATAACAATACTAATAATGGTAATAACAATAATAATAATAGTGTTAACAATAACAATAATGATAATAACAGAAATAATAATGATAATAACAATAATAATAATGGTAATAACAATAATAATGATGATAATAACAGAAATAATAATGATAATACCAATAATAATAATGGTAATAAAAGAAATAATAATGATAATAACAATAATAATAATGGTAATAACAATAATAATAATGATAATAACAGAAATAATAATGATAATAACAATAATTATAATGATAATAAAAGAAATAATAATGATAATAACAATAATAATAATGGTAATAAAAAGAATAATAATGATAATAACAGAAATAATAATGATAATAACAATAATAATAACGATAATAACATAAATAATAATGATAATATAAAAATAATAATAATGGTAATGACAATATTAATAATGACATTATCGACAATAATAATGATAATAACAGTAATGAGAATGATAATAGCAATAATAATAATGGTAATAACAATAATAATAATGATAATAACAGAAATAACAATGATAATAACATAAATAACATTGATAATAACAATAAGAACAACGATAATAACATAAATAATAATGATAATATCAGAAATAATAATGATAATAACACTAATAACAATGATAATAACAATAATAATAATGGTAATAACAATAATAATAATGATAATAAAAGAAATAATAATGATCATAACAATAATTATAATGGTAATAACAATAATTATAATGGTAATAACAATAATAATAATGATAATAACAGAAATAATAATGATAATAACAATAATAATAACGATAATAACAGCAATAATAATCAGAATAACAATAATAATAATGGTAATAACAATAATAATAATGATAATAAAAAAATAATAATGATAATAACAATAATAATAATGGTAACAACAACAATAATAATGAGAATAACAATAATAATAATGGTAATAACAATAATAATAATGATAATAACAGAAATAATAATGATAATAACAATAATAATAACGATAAGAACATAAATAATAATGATAATAACAATAATAATAATGGTAATAATAGAAATAATAATGATAATACCGATAATAATAATGGTAATAACAATAATAATAATGATAATAAAAAAATAATAATGATAATAACAATAATAATAATGGTAACAACAACAATAATAATGATAATAACAGAAATAATAATGATAATAACAATAATAATAATGGTAATAACAATAATAATAATGATAATAACAGAAATAATAATGATAATAACAATAATAATAACGATAATAACAGCAATAATAATGAGAATAACAATAATAATAATGGTAATAACAATAATAATAATGATAATAAAAAAATAATAATGATAATAACAATAATAATAATGGTAACAACAACAATAATAATGATAATAACAGAAATAATAATGATAATAACAATAATAATAATGGTAATAACAATAATAATAATGATAATAACAGAAATAATAATGATAATAACAATAATAATAACGATAATAACAGAAATAATAATGATAATAACAATAATAATAACGATAATAACATAAATAATAATGATAATATAAAAATAATAATAATGGTAATAACAATATTAATAATGACATTATCGACAATAATAATGATAATAACAGTAATGAGAATGATAATAGCAATAATAATAATGGTAATAACAATAATAATAATGATAATAACAGAAATAATAATGATAATAACAATAATAATAACGATAATAACATAATAACATTGATAATAACAATAAGAACAACGATAATAAAATAAATAATAATGATAATATCAGAAATAATAATGATAATAACACTAATAATAATGATAATAACAATAATAATAATGGTAATAACAATAATAATAATGATAATAACAGTAATGATAATGATAATAGCAATACAAATAGAGATAATAACAGAAATAATAGTGACAATAACAATAATAATAATGATAATAACAACAATAATGATGATATTAACAATAATAATAATGGTAATAACACTAATAATAATGATAATAACAGAAATAATAATGATAATAACATAAATAACAATGATAATAACAATAAGAACAACGATAATAACATAAATAATAATGATAATATAAGAATAATAATAATGGTAATAACAATAATAATAATGATAATAACAGAAATAATAATGATAATAACATAAATAACATTGATAATAACAATAAGAACAACGATAATAACATAAATAATAATGATAATATCAGAAATAATAATGATAATAACACTAATAATAATGATAATAACAATAATAATAATGATGATAACAGAAATAAGAATGATAATAACAATAATAATAATGATAATAACAGTAATGATAATGATAATAGCAATACAAATAGAGATAATAACAGAAATAATAATGGTAATAACAATAATAATAATGATAATAACAGAAATAATAATGATAATAACAATAATAATAACGATAATAACAACAATAATAATGATAATAACAGAAATAATAATGATAATAACAATAATAATAATGGTAATAACAATAATAATAAAGATAATAACAGAAATAATAATGATAATAACAATAATAATAACGATAATAACAGAAATAATAATGATAATAACAATAATAATAACGATAATAACATAAATAATAATGATAATATAAAAATAATAATAATGGTAATAACAATATTAATAATGACATTATCGACAATAATAATGATAATAACACTAATAATAATGATAATAACAATAATAATAATGGTAATAACAATAATAATAATGATAATAACAGTAGTAATAATGATAATAACAACAATAATGATAATAACAATAATAATAATGATGATAACAGAAATAATAATGATAATAACAATAATAATAATGATAATAACAGTAATGATAATGATAATAACACTAATAATAATGATAATAACAATAATAATAATGATAATAACAACAATAATAATGATAATAACAGAAATAATAATGATAATACCAATAATATTAATGGTAATGACAATAATAATAATGATAATAACAATAGTAATAACGATAATAACAGAAATAATAGTGATAATAACAATAATAATAACGATAATAACAGAAATAATAATGATAATAACAATAATAATAATGGTAATAACAAGTATAATAATGATAATAACAGAAATAATAATGATAATAACAATAGTAATAGTAGTAATAACAGAAATAATAATGATAATAACAATAATAATAATGGTAATAACAATAATAATAATGATGATAACAGAAATAATAATGATAATAACAATAATAATAATGATAATAACAGTAATGATAATGATAATAGCAATACAAATAGAGATAATAACAGAAATAATAGTGACAATAACAATAATAATAATGATAATAACAACAATAATGATGATATTAACAATAATAATAATGGTAATAACACTAATAATAATGATAATAACAGAAATAATAATGATAATATCAGAAATAATAATGATAATAACACTAATAATAATGATAATAACAACAATAATAGTGATAATAACAGAAATAATAATGATAATACCAATAATATTAATGGTAATAACAATAATAATAATGATAATAACAATAGTAATAACGATAATAACAGAAATAATGGTGATAATAACAATAGTAATAGTAGTAATAACAATAATAATAATAAAATAACAGAAATAATAAAGATAATAACAATAATAATAACGATAATAACAGAAATAATAATGATAATAACAATAATAATAATGGTAATAACAAGTATAATAATGATAATAACAGAAATAATAATGATAAAAACAATAGTAATAGTAGTAATAACAATAATAATAATGAAAATAACAGAAATAATAAAGATAATAACAATAATAATAACGATAATAACAGAAATAATAATGATAATGACAATAATAATAATGGTAATATCAATAATAATAATGGTAATAACAATAATAATAACGATAATAACAGAAATAATAATGATAATAACAATAATAATAATGGTAATAACAATAATAATAATGATAATAACAGAGATAATAATGTTAATAACAATAATAATTACGATAATAACATAAATAATAATGATAATAACTATAATAATAACGATAATAACAGAAATAATAATGATAATAATAATAATAATAATGGTAATAACAATAATAATAATGATAATAATAATAATAATGGTAATAACAATAATAATAATGATAATAACAGAAATAATAATGTTAATAACAATAATAATAATGGTAATAACAATAATAATAATGATAATAACAGAAATAATAATGATAATAACAATAATAATAACGATAAGAACAAAAATAATAATGATAATAACAATAATAATAACGATAATAACAGAAATAATAATGATAATAACAATAATAATAATGATAATAACAGAAATAATAATGATAATAACAATAATAATAATAGTAATAACAATAATAATAATGATAATGACAGAAATAATAATGATAATAACAATAATAATAATGGTAATAACAATAATAATAATGATAATAACAGAAATAATAATGTTAATAACAATAATAATAATGGTAATAACAAGTATAATAATGATAATAACAGAAATAATAATGATAATAACAATAATAATAGTAGTAATAACAATAATAATAATGATAATAACAGAAATAATAATGTTAATAACAATAATAATAATGGTAATAACAAGTATAATAATGATAATAACAGAAATAATAATGATAATAACAATAGTAATAGTAGTAATAACAATAATAATAATAAAATAACAGAAATAATAAAGATAATAACAATAATAATAATGATAATAACAGAAATAATAATGTTAATAACAATAATAATAATGGTAATAACAATAATAATAATGATAATAACAGAAATAATAATGATAATAACAATAATAATAACGATAAGAACATAAATAATAATGATAATAACAATAATAATAACGATAATAACAGAAATAATAATGATAATAACAATAATAATAATGATAATAACAGAAATAATAATGATAATAACAATAATAATAATAGTAATAACAATAATAATAATGGTAATAACAATAATAATAATGATAATAACAGAAATAATAATGTTAATAACAATAATAATAATGGTAATAACAATAATAATAATGATAATAACAGAAATAATAATGATAATAACAATAATAATAACGATAAGAACATAAATAATAATGATAATAACAATAATAATAACGATAATAACAGAAATAATAATGATAATAACAATAATAATAATGATAATAACAGAAATAATAATGATAATAACAATAATAATAATAGTAATAACAATAATAATAATGATAATGACAGAAATAATAATGATAATAACAATAATAATAATGGTAATAACAATAATAATAATGATAATAACAGAAATAATAATGTTAATAACAATAATAATAATGGTAATAACAAGTATAATAATGATAATAACAGAAATAATAATGATAATAACAATAATAATAGTAGTAATAACAATAATAATAATGAAAATAACAGAAATAATAAAGATAATAACAATAATAATAACGATAATAACAGAAATAATAATGATAATAACAATAATAATAATGGTAATAACAATACTAATAATGGTAATAACAATAATAATAATAGTGTTAACAATAACAATAATGACAATAACAGAAGTAATAATGATAATACCAATAATAATAATGGTAATAACAATAATAATAATGATAATAACAGAAATAATAATGTTAATAACAATAATAATAATGGTAATAACAAGTATAATAATGATAATAACAGAAATAATAATGATAATAACAATAATAATAGTAGTAATAACAATAATAATAATGATAATAACAGAAATAATAATGTTAATAACAATAATAATAATGGTAATAACAAGTATAATAATGATAATAACAGAAATAATAATGATAATAACAATAGTAATAGTAGTAATAACAATAATAATAATAAAATAACAGAACTAATAAAGATAATAACAATAATAATAATGATAATAACAGAAATAATAATGTTAATAACAATAATAATAATGGTAATAACAATAATAATAATGATAATAACAGAAATAATAATGATAATAACAATAATAATAACGATAAGAACATAAATAATAATGATAATAACAATAATAATAACGATAATAACAGAAATAATAATGATAATAACAATAATAATAATGATAATAACAGAAATAATAATGATAATAACAATAATAATAATAGTAATAACAATAATAATAATGGTAATAACAATAATAATAATGATAATAACAGAAATAATAATGTTAATAACAATAATAATAATGGTAATAACAATAATAATAATGATAATAACAGAAATAATAATTATAATAACAATAATAATAACGATAAGAACATAAATAATAATGATAATAACAATAATAATAATGGTAATAACAGAAATAATAATGATAATACCGATAATAATAATGGTAATAACAATAATAATAATGATAATAAAAAGATAATAATGATAATAACAATAATAATAATGGTAACAACAACAATAATAATGATAATAACAGAAATAATAATGATAATAACAATAATAATAATGGTAATAACAATAATAATAATGATAATAAAAAAATAATAATGATAATAACAATAATAATAATGGTAACAACAACAATAATAATGATAATAACAATAATAATAATGGTAATAACAATAATAATAATGATAATAACAGAAATAATAATGATAATAACACTAATAATAATGATAATAACAATAATAATAATGGTAATAACAATAATAATAATGATAATAACAGTAGTAATAATGATAACAACAACAATAATGATAATAACAATAATAATAATGATGATAACAGAAATAATAATGATAATAACAATAATAATAATGATAATAACAGTAATGATAATGATAATAGCAATACAAATAGAGATAATAACAGAAATAATAGTGACAATAACAATAATAATAATGATAATAACAACAATAATGATGATATTAACAATAATAATAATGGTAATAACACTAATAATAATGATAATATCAGAAATAATAATGATAATAACACTAATAATAATGATAATAACAATAATAATAATGATAATAACAACAATAATAGTGATAATAACAGAAATAATAATGATAATACCAATAATATTAATGGTAATAACAATAATAATAATGATAATAACAATAGTAATAACGATAATAACAGAAATAATGGTGATAATAACAATAGTAATAGTAGTAATAACAATAATAATAATAAAATAACAGAAATAATAAAGATAATAACAATAATAATAACGATAATAACAGAAATAATAATGATAATAACAATAATAATAATGGTAATAACAAGTATAATAATGATAATAACAGAAATAATAATGATAAAAACAATAGTAATAGTAGTAATAACAATAATAATAATGAAAATAACAGAAATAATAAAGATAATAACAATAATAATAACGATAATAACAGAAATAATAATGATAATGACAATAATAATAATGGTAATATCAATAATAATAATGGTAATAACAATAATAATAACGATAATAACAGAAATAATAATGATAATAACAATAATAATAATGGTAATAACAATAATAATAATGATAATAACAGAGATAATAATGTTAATAACAATAATAATTACGATAATAACATAAATAATAATGATAATAACTATAATAATAACGATAATAACAGAAATAATAATGATAATAATAATAATAATAATGGTAATAACAATAATAATAATGATAATAATAATAATAATGGTAATAACAATAATAATAATGATAATAACAGAAATAATAATGTTAATAACAATAATAATAATGGTAATAACAATAATAATAATGATAATAACAGAAATAATAATGATAATAACAATAATAATAACGATAAGAACATAAATAATAATGATAATAACAATAATAATAACGATAATAACAGAAATAATAATGATAATAACAATAATAATAATGATAATAACAGAAATAATAATGATAACAACAATAAAAATAATAGTAATAACAATAATAATAATGATAATGACAGAAATAATAATGATAATAACAATAATAATAATGGTAATAACAATAATAATAATGATAATAACAGAAATAATAATGTTAATAACAATAATAATAATGGTAATAACAAGTATAATAATGATAATAACAGAAATAATAATGATAATAACAATAATAATAGTAGTAATAACAATAATAATAATGATAATAACAGAAATAATAATGTTAATAACAATAATAATAATGGTAATAACAAGTATAATAATGATAATAACAGAAATAATAATGATAATAACAATAGTAATAGTAGTAATAACAATAATAATAATAAAATAACAGAACTAATAAAGATAATAACAATAATAATAATGATAATAACAGAAATAATAATGTTAATAACAATAATAATAATGGTAATAACAATAATAATAATGATAATAACAGAAATAATAATGATAATAACAATAATAATAACGATAAGAACATAAATAATAATGATAATAACAATAATAATAACGATAATAACAGAAATAATAATGATAATAACAATAATAATAATGATAATAACAGAAATAATAATGATAATAACAATAATAATAATAGTAATAACAATAATAATAATGGTAATAACAATAATAATAATGATAATAACAGAAATAATAATGTTAATAACAATAATAATAATGGTAATAACAATAATAATAATGATAATAACAGAAATAATAATTATAATAACAATAATAATAACGATAAGAACATAAATAATAATGATAATAACAATAATAATAATGGTAATAACAGAAATAATAATGATAATACCGATAATAATAATGGTAATAACAATAATAATAATGATAATAAAAAAATAATAATGATAATAACAATAATAATAATGGTAACAACAACAATAATAATGATAATAACAGAAATAATAATGATAATAACAATAATAATAATGGTAATAACAATAATAATAATGATAATAAAAAAATAATAATGATAATAACAATAATAATAATGGTAACAACAACAATAATAATGATAATAACAATAATAATAATGGTAATAACAATAATAATAATGATAATAACAGAAATAATAATGATAATAACACTAATAATAATGATAATAACAATAATAATAATGGTAATAACAATAATAATAATGATAATAACAGTAGTAATAATGATAACAACAACAATAATGATAATAACAATAATAATAATGATGATAACAGAAATAATAATGATAATAACAATAATAATAATGATAATAACAGTAATGATAATGATAATAGCAATACAAATAGAGATAATAACAGAAATAATAGTGACAATAACAATAATAATAATGATAATAACAACAATAATGATGATATTAACAATAATAATAATGGTAATAACACTAATAATAATGATAATATCAGAAATAATAATGATAATAACACTAATAATAATGATAATAACAATAATAATAATGATAATAACAACAATAATAGTGATAATAACAGAAATAATAATGATAATACCAATAATATTAATGGTAATAACAATAATAATAATGATAATAACAATAGTAATAACGATAATAACAGAAATAATGGTGATAATAACAATAGTAATAGTAGTAATAACAATAATAATAATAAAATAACAGAAATAATAAAGATAATAACAATAATAATAACGATAATAACAGAAATAATAATGATAATAACAATAATAATAATGGTAATAACAAGTATAATAATGATAATAACAGAAATAATAATGATAAAAACAATAGTAATAGTAGTAATAACAATAATAATAATGAAAATAACAGAAATAATAAAGATAATAACAATAATAATAACGATAATAACAGAAATAATAATGATAATGACAATAATAATAATGGTAATATCAATAATAATAATGGTAATAACAATAATAATAACGATAATAACAGAAATAATAATGATAATAACAATAATAATAATGGTAATAACAATAATAATAATGATAATAACAGAGATAATAATGTTAATAACAATAATAATTACGATAATAACATAAATAATAATGATAATAACTATAATAATAACGATAATAACAGAAATAATAATGATAATAATAATAATAATAATGGTAATAACAATAATAATAATGATAATAATAATAATAATGGTAATAACAATAATAATAATGATAATAACAGAAATAATAATGTTAATAACAATAATAATAATGGTAATAACAATAATAATAATGATAATAACAGAAATAATAATGATAATAACAATAATAATAACGATAAGAACATAAATAATAATGATAATAACAATAATAATAACGATAATAACAGAAATAATAATGATAATAACAATAATAATAATGATAATAACAGAAATAATAATGATAACAACAATAAAAATAATAGTAATAACAATAATAATAATGATAATGACAGAAATAATAATGATAATAACAATAATAATAATGGTAATAACAATAATAATAATGATAATAACAGAAATAATAATGTTAATAACAATAATAATAATGGTAATAACAAGTATAATAATGATAATAACAGAAATAATAATGATAATAACAATAATAATAGTAGTAATAACAATAATAATAATGAAAATAACAGAAATAATAAAGATAATAACAATAATAATAACGATAATAACAGAAATAATAATGATAATAACAATAATAATAATGGTAATATCAATAATAAGAATGGTAATAACAATAATAATAACGATAATAACAGAAATAATAATGATAATAACAATAATAATAATGGTAATAACAATATTAATAATGGTAATAACAATAATAATAATAGTGTTAACAATAACAATAATGACAATAACAGAAGTAATAATGATAATAACAATAATAATAATGGTAATAACAATAATAATGATGATAATAACAGAAATAATGATGATAATAACAATAATAATAATGGTAATAACAATAATAATAATGATAATAACAATAATTATAATGATAATAAAAGAAATAATAATGATAATAACAATAATAATAATGATAATAACAATAGTAATAACGATAATAACAGAAATAATAGTGATAATAACAATAATAATAACGATAATAACAGAAATAATAATGATAATAACAATAATAATAATGGTAATAACAAGTATAATAATGATAATAACAGAAATAATAATGATAATAACAATAATAATAGGCGTAATAACAATAATAATAATGAAAATAACAGAAATAATAAACATAATAACAATACTAATAACGATAATAACAGAAATAATAATGATAATAACAATGCTAATAATGGTAATAACAATAATAATAATAGTGTTAACAATAACAATAATGACAATAACAGAAGTAATAATGATAATAACAATAATAATAATGGTAATAACAATAATAATGATGATAATAACAGAAATAATAATGATAATAACAATAATAATAACGATAATAACATAAATAATAATGATAATATAAAAATAATAATAATGGTAATAACAATATTAATAATGACATTATCGACAATAATAATGATAATAACAGTAATGAGAATGATAATAGCAATAATAATAATGGTAATAACAATAATAATAATGATAATAACAGAAATAACAATGATAAAAACATAAATAACATTGATAATAACAATAAGAACAACGATAGTAACATAAATAATAATGATAATATCAGAAATAATAATGATAATAACACTAATAACAATGATAATAACAATAATAATAATGGTAATAACAATAATAATAATGATAATAAAAGAAATAATAATGATCATAACAATAATTATAATGGTAATAACAATAATTATAATGGTAATAACAATAATAATAATGATAATAACAGAAATAATAATGATAATAACAATAATAATAACGATAATAACATAAATAATAATGATAATATAAGAATAATAATAATGGTAATAACAATAATAATAATGATAATAACAGAAATAATAATGATAATAACAATAATAATAACGATAAGAACATAAATAATAATGATAATAACAATAATAATAATGGTAATAACAGAAATAATAATGATAATACCGATAATAATAATGGTAATAACAATAATAATAATGATAATAAAAAAATAATAATGATAATAACAATAATAATAATGGCAACAACAACAATAATAATGATAATAACAGAAATAATAATGATAATAACAATAATAATAATGGTAATAACAGAAATAATAATGATAATACCGATAATAATAATGGTAATAACAATAATAATAATGATAATAACAGAAATAATAATGATAATAACAATAATAATAACGATAATAACAGCAATAATAATGAGAATAACAATAATAATAATGGTAACAACAACAATAATAATGATAATAACAGAAATAATAATGATAATAACAATAATAATAATGGTAATAACAATAATAATAATGATAATAACAGAAATAATAATGATAATAACAATAATAATAACGATAATAACAGAAATAATAATGATAATAACAATAATAATAACGATAATAGCATAAATAATAATGATAATATAAAAATAATAATAATGGTAATAACAATATTAATAATGACATTATCGACAATAATAATGATAATAACAGTAATGAGAATGATAATAGCAATAATAATAATGATAATAACAATAATAATAACGATAATAACATAAATAACATTGATAATAACAATAAGAACAACGATAATAACATAAATAATAATGATAATATCAGAAATAATAATGATAATAACACTAATAATAATGATAATAACAATAATAATAATGGTAATAACAATAATAATAATGATAATAACAGTAATGATAATGATAATAGCAATACAAATAGAGATAATAACAGAAATAATAGTGACAATAACAATAATAATAATGATAATAACAACAATAATGATGATATTAACAATAATAATAATGGTAAGAACATTAATAATAATGATAATAACAGAAATAATAATGATAATAACATAAATAACAATGATAATAACAATAAGAACAACGATAATAACATAAATAATAATGATAATATAAGAATAATAATAATGGTAATAACACTAATAATAATGATAATAACAGAAATAATAATGATAATAACATAAATAACAATGATAATAACATAAATAATAATGATAATATCAGAAATAATAATGATAATAACACTAATAATAATGATAATAACAATAGTAATAACGATAATAACAGAAATAATGGTGATAATAACAATAGTAATAGTAGTAATAACAATAATAATAATAAAATAACAGAAATAATAAAGATAATAACAATAATAATAACGATAATAACAGAAATAATAATGATAATAACAATAATAATAATGGTAATAACAAGTATAATAATGATAATAACAGAAATAATAATGATAAACACAATAATAATAACGATAATAACAGAAATAATAATGATAATAACAATAATAATAATGGTAATAACAAGTATAATAACGATAATAACAGAAATAATAGTGATAATAACAATAGTAATAGTAGTAATAACAATAATAATAATGAAAATAACAGAAATAATAAAGATAATAACAATAATAATAACGATAATAACAGAAATAATAATGATAATAACAATAATAATAATGGTAATAACAAGTATAATAATGATAATAACAGAAATAATAATGATAATAACAATAATAATAACGATAAGAACATAAATAATAATAATAATAACAATAATAATAACGATAATAACAGAAATAATAATGATAATAACAATAATAATAATGATAATAACAGAAATAATAATGATAATAACAATAATAATAATAGTAATAACAATAATAATAATGATAATGACAGAAATAATAATGATAATAACAATAATAATAATGGTAATAACAATAATAATAATGATAATAACAGAAATAATAATGTTAATAACAATAATAATAATGGTAATAACAAGTATAATAATGATAA
>CANQJN010000005.1:2945000-2950000 GCA_947623535.1 Coelioxys conoideus | reverse complement strand
TAATAATGATAATAACAATAATAATAATGGTAATAACAATAATAATAATGATAATAAAAAAATAATAATGATAATAACAATAATAATAATGGTAACAACAACAATAATAATGATAATAACAGAAATAATAATGATAATAACAATAATAATAATGGTAATAACAATAATAATAATGATAATAACAGTAGTAATAATGATAACAACAACAATAATGATAATAACAATAATAATAATGATGATAACAGAAATAATAATGATAATAACAATAATAATAATGATAATAACAGTAATGATAATGATAATAGCAATACAAATAGAGATAATAACAGAAATAATAGTGACAATAACAATAATAATAATGATAATAACAACAATAATGATGATATTAACAATAATAATAATGGTAATAACACTAATAATAATGATAATAACAGAAATAATAATGATAATAACATAAATAACAATGATAATAACAATAAGAACAACGATAATAACATAAATAATAATGATAATATCAGAAATAATAATGATAATAACACTAATAGTAATGATAATAACAATAATAATAATGGTAATAACAATAATAATAGTGATAATAACAGAAATAATAATGATAATAACAATAATAATAATGGTAATAACAATAATAATAATGATAATAAAAAAATAATAATGATAATAACAATAATAATAATGGTAACAACAACAATAATAATGATAATAACAGAAATAATAATGATAATAACAATAATAATAATGGTAATAACAATAATAATAATGATAATAACAGTAGTAATAATGATAACAACAACAATAATGATAATAACAATAATAATAATGATGATAACAGAAATAATAATGATAATAACAATAATAATAATGATAATAACAGTAATGATAATGATAATAGCAATACAAATAGAGATAATAACAGAAATAATAGTGACAATAACAATAATAATAATGATAATAACAACAATAATGATGATATTAACAATAATAATAATGGTAATAACACTAATAATAATGATAATAACAGAAATAATAATGATAATAACATAAATAACAATGATAATAACAATAAGAACAACGATAATAACATAAATAATAATGATAATATCAGAAATAATAATGATAATAACACTAATAGTAATGATAATAACAATAATAATAATGGTAATAACAATAATAATAGTGATAATAACAGAAATAATAATGATAATAACAATAATAATAACGACAATAACATAAATAGTAATGATAATAACAATAATAATAATGGTGTTAACAATAATAATAATAATGTTAACAATAACAGTAATGATACTGATAATAGCAATACTAATAGAGATAATAACAGTAATAATAATAATAATAATAATAACACTAATAATGATGATGATAACAGAAATAATAATGATAAGAACAATAATAATAATGGTAATAACAATAATAATAATGATAATAACATAAATTATAATGATAATAACAATAATAGTAATGATAATAACAATAATAATAATGGTAATAACAATAATAATAATGGTAATATCAATAATAATAATGGTAATAACAATAATAATAACGATAATAACAGAAATAATAATGATAATAACAATAATAATAATGGTAATAACAATAATAATAATGATAATAACAGAGATAATAATGTTAATAACAATAATAATAATGGTAATAACAATAATAATAATGATAATAAAAGAAATAATAATGATAATAACAATAATAATAATGATAATAACAATAATAATATTGGTAATAACAATAATAATAATGGTAATAACAATAATAATAATGATAATAACAGAAATAATAATGTTAATAACAATAATAATAATGGTAATAACAATAATAATAATGATAATAACAGAAGTAATAATGATAATAAGAGGAATAATAGTGATAATAACAATAATAATAATGATAATAAAAAAAATAATAATGATAATAACAATAACAATATTGGTAATAACAATAATAATAATGATATTAACAATAATAATAATGGTAATAACAATAATAATAGTGATAATAACATGAATAATAGTGATAATAACAGAAATAATAATTATAATAAGAATAATAATAACGATAATAACAGAAATAATAATCAGAATAACAATAATAATAATGGTAATAACAATACTAATGACGACATTATCGACAATAATAATGAAAATAACAGTAATGATAATGATAATAACAGAAATAATAATGATAATAACAGTAATGATCATGATAATAACAGAAATAATGATGATAATAACAGAAATAATAATGATAATAACAATAATAATAATGGTAATAACAATAATAATAATGAAAATAAAAGAAATAATAATGATAATAACAGAAATAATAATGATAATAACAATAATAATAACGATAATAACAAAAATAATAATGATAATAACAATAATAATAATGGTAATAACAATAATAATAGTGATAATAACAGAAATAATAATGATAATAACAATAATAATAACGACAATAACATAAATAGTAATGATAATAACAATAATAATAATGGTAATAACAATAATAATAATGGTGTTAACAATAATAATAATAGTGTTAACAATAACAGTAATGATACTGATAATAGCAATACTAATAGAGATAATAACAGTAATAATAATAATAATAATAATAATAACACTAATAATGATGATGATAACAGAAATAATAATGATAAGAACAATAATAATAATGATAATAACAGAAATAATAATGATAATAACAATAATGATAATGATAATAACAGAAATAATAATGATAATAACAATAATAATAATGGTAATAACAATAATAATAATCATAATAACAGAAATAATTGTAATAATAACAATAATAATAGACATAATATCAGAAATAATAATGATAATAACAATAATAATAATGGTAATAACAATAATAATAATGATAATAACCCTAATAATTATGATTATAACACTAATAATAATGATCATAACAATAATAACAATGATAATCAGAGAAATAATAATAATAATAATAATAACAGAAATAATAATGATAATAACAATACTAATAGTGATAATCAGAGAAATAATGGTAATAACAATAATAATAGCGATAATAACAGAAATAACAATGATAATAACAATAATAATAATGGTAATAACAATAATAATAACGATAATAACAGAAATAATAATGATAATAACAATAATAATAATGGTAATAACAATAATAATAATGATAATAACAGAGATAATAATGTTAATAACAATAATAATTACAATAATAACATAAATAATAATGATAATAACTATAATAATAACGATAATAACAGAAATAATAATGATAATAACAATAATAATAATGGTAATAACAATAATAATAATGATAATAACAGAAATAATAATGTTAATAACAATAATAATAATGGTAATAACAATAATAATAATGATAATAACAAAAATAATAATGATAATAACAATAATAATAACGATAAGAACATAAATAATAATGATAATAACAATAATAATAACGATAATAACAGAAATAATAATGATAATAACAATAATAATAATGTTAATAACAGAAATAATAATGATAATAACAATAATAATAATGGTAATAACAATAATAATAATGATAATAAAAGAAATAATAATGATAATAACAATAATAATAACGATAAGAACATAAATAATAATGATAATAACAATAATAATAACGATAATAACAGAAATAATAATGATAATAACAATAATAATAATGATAATAACAGAAATAATAACGATAATAAAAAAATAATAATGATAATAAAAGAAATAATAATGATAATAACAGAAATAATAATGTTCATAACAATAATAATAATGATAATAACAATAGTAATAACGATAATAACAGAAATAATAGTGATAATAACAATAATAAGAACGATAATAACAGAAATAGTAATGATAATAACAATAATAATAATGGTAATAACAAGTATAATAATGATAATAACAGAAATAATAATGATAATAACAATAATAATAGTGGTAATAACAATAATAATAATGAAAATAACAGAAATAATAATGATAATAACAATAATAATAATGGTAACAACAGAAATAATAATGATAATAACAATAATAATAATAGTAATATCAATAATAATAATGGTAATAACAATATTAATAATGACATTATCGACAATAATAATGATAATAACAGTAATGAGAATTATAATAGCAATAATAATAATGGTAATAACAATAACAATAAGGACAATACCAGAAATAATAATGATAATGATAATAACAGAAATAATAATGATAATAACAATAATAATAATGATAATAACAGTAATAATAATAATAGTAACAATAATAATAATGATAATAAAGGAACTAGTAATGATAATAACAATAATAAGAATGGTAATAACAATAATAATAATGGCATTATCGACAATAATAAAGATAATAACAGTAATAATAATAATGACCATTAACGACAATAATAATGATAATATCACTAATAATAATGATAATAACAATAATAATAACAATAATAATAAAGATAATAACAGAAATAATGATGAACATAACAATAATAATAATGGTAATAACAATAATAATAATGATATTAACAATAATAATAATGGTAATAACAATAATAATAGTGATAATAACATGAATAATAGTGATAATAACAGAAATAATAATTATAATAAGAATAATAATAACGATAATAACAGAAATAATAATCAGAATAACAATAATAATAATGGTAATAACAATACTAATAACGACATTATCGACAATAATAATGAAAATAACAGTAATGATAATGATAATAACAGAAATAATAATGATAATAACAGTAATGATCATGATAATAACAGAAATAATGATGATAATAACAGACATAATAATGATAATAACAATAATAATAATGGTAATAACAATAATAATAATGAAAATAAAAGAAATAATAATGATAATAACAGAAAT
>CANQJN010000005.1:2922500-2942500 GCA_947623535.1 Coelioxys conoideus | reverse complement strand
TGATAATAACAATAATAATAACGATAAGAACATAAATAATAATGATAATAACAATAATAATAACGATAATAACAGAAATAATAATGATAATAACAATAATAATAATGATAATAACAGAAATAATAATGATAATAACAATAATAATAATGGTAATAACAATAATAATAATGGTAATAACAATAATAATAATGATAATAAAAAAATAATAATGATAATAAAAGAAATAATAATGATAATAACAATAATAATAATGGTAATAACAATAATAATAACGATAATAACAGAAATAATAATGATAATAACAATAATAATAATGGTAATAACAATAATAATAATAGTGTTAACAATAACAATAATGACAATAACAGTAGTAATAGTGATAATAACAATAGTAATAACGATAATAACAGAAATAATAGTGATAATAACAATAACAATAAGGACAATAACAGAAATAATAATGATAATGACAATAACAGAAATAATAATGATAATGATAATAACAGAAATAATAATGATAATAACAATAATAATAATGATAATAACAGTAATAATAATAATAGTAACAATAATAATAATGATAATAAAGGAACTAGTAATGATAATAACAATAATAGTAATGGCATTATCGACAATAATAAAGATAATAACAGTAATAATAATAATGACCATTAACGACAATAATAATGATAATATCACTAATAATAATGATAATAACAATAATAATAACAATAATAATAAAGATAATAACAGAAATAATAATGAACATAACAATAATAATAATGGTAATAACAATAATAATAATGATATTAACAATAATAATAATGGTAATAACAATAATAATAGTGATAATAACATAAATAACAATGAAAATAGCAATATTAATAGTGTTAACAATAACAATAATGACAATAACAGTAGTAATAGTGATAATAACAATAGTAATAACGATAATAACAGAAATAATAGTGATAATAACAATAATAATAATGGTAATAACAATAATAATAATCATAATAACAGAAATAATTGTAATAATAACAATAATAATAAACATAATATCAGAAATAATAATGATAATAACAATAATAATAATGGTAATAACAGTAATAATAATCATAATAACAGAAATAATTATATTAATAACAATAATAATAACCATAATAACATAAATAATAATGATAATAACTATAATAATAACGATAATAACAGAAATAATAATGATAATAATAATAATAATAATGGTAATAACAATAATAATAATGATAATAACAATAATTATAATGATAATAAAAGAAATAATAATGATAATAACAATAATAATAATGGTAATAAAAAGAATAATAATGATAATAACAGAAATAATAATGATAATACCAATAATATTAATGGTAATAACAATAATAATAATGATAATAACAATAGTAATAACGATAATAACAGAAATAATAGTGATAATAACAATAGTAATAGTAGTAATAACAATAATAATAATGAAAATAACAGAAATAATAAAGATAATAACAATAATAATAACGATAATAACAGAAATAATAATGATAATAACAATAATAATAATGGTAATAACAAGTATAATAATGATAATAACAGAAATAATAATGATAATAATAATAATAATGGTAATAACAATAATAATAATGATAATAACAGAAATAATAATGTTAATAACAATAATAATAATGGTAATAACAATAATAATAATGATAATAACAGAAATAATAATGATAATAACAATAATAATAACGATAAGAACATAAATAATAATGATAATAACAATAATAATAACGATAATAACAGAAATAATAATGATAATAACAATAATAATAATGATAATAACAGAAATAATAATGATAATAACAATAATAATAATAGTAATAACAATAATAATAATGATAATGACAGAAATAATAATGATAATAACAATAATAATAATGGTAATAACAATAATAATAATGATAATAACAGAAATAATAATGTTAATAACAATAATAATAATGGTAATAACAAGTATAATAATGATAATAACAGAAATAATAATGATAATAACAATAATAATAGTAGTAATAACAATAATAATAATGAAAATAACAGAAATAATAAAGATAATAACAATAATAATAACGATAATAACAGAAATAATAATGATAATAACAATAATAATAATGGTAATATCAATAATAAGAATGGTAATAACAATAATAATAACGATAATAACAGAAATAATAATGATAATAACAATAATAATAATGGTAATAACAATACTAATAATGGTAATAACAATAATAATAATAGTGTTAACAATAACAATAATGACAATAACAGAAGTAATAATGATAATAACAATAATAATAATGGTAATAACAATAATAATGATGATAATAACAGAAATAATAATGATAATACCAATAATAATAATGGTAATAACAATAATAATAATGATAATAAAAAAAATAATAATGATAATAACAATAACAATATTGGTAATAACAATAATAATAACGATAATAAAAAAAATAATAATGATAATCAGAATAATAATAACGATAATAACAGAAATAATGATGATAATAACAATAATAATAATGGTAATAACAATAATAATAATGATAATAACAATAATTATAATGATAATAAAAGAAATAATAATGATAATAACAATAATAATAATGGTAATAAAAAGAATAATAATGATAATAACAGAAATAATAATGATAATACCAATAATATTAATGGTAATAACAATAATAATAATGATAATAACAATAGTAATAACGATAATAACAGAAATAATAGTGATAATAACAATAATAATAACGATAATAACAGAAATAATAATGATAATAACAATAATAATAATGGTAATAACAAGTATAATAACGATAATAACAGAAATAATAGTGATAATAACAATAGTAATAGTAGTAATAACAATAATAATAATGAAAATAACAGAAATAATAAAGATAATAACAATAATAATAACGATAATAACAGAAATAATAATGATAATAACAATAATAATAATGGTAATAACAAGTATAATAATGATAATAACAGAAATAATAATGATAATAATAATAATAATGGTAATAACAATAATAATAATGATAATAACAGAAATAATAATGTTAATAACAATAATAATAATGGTAATAACAATAATAATAATGATAATAACAGAAATAATAATGATAATAACAATAATAATAACGATAAGAACATAAATAATAATGATAATAACAATAATAATAACGATAATAACAGAAATAATAATGATAATAACAATAATAATAATGATAATAACAGAAATAATAATGATAATAACAATAATAATAATAGTAATAACAATAATAATAATGGTAATAACAATAATAATAATGATAATAACAGAAATAATAATGTTAATAACAATAATAATAATGGTAATAACAATAATAATAATGATAATAACAGAAATAATAATTATAATAACAATAATAATAACGATAAGAACATAAATAATAATGATAATAACAATAATAATAATGGTAATAACAGAAATAATAATGATAATACCGATAATAATAATGGTAATAACAATAATAATAATGATAATAACAATAATAATAATGGTAACAACAACAATAATAATGATAATAACAGAAATAATAATGATAATAACAATAATAATAATGGTAATAACAATAATAATAATGATAATAAAAAAATAATAATGATAATAACAATAATAATAATGGTAACAACAACAATAATAATGATAATAACAATAATAATAATGGTAATAACAATAATAATAATGATAATAACAGAAATAATAATGATAATAACACTAATAATAATGATAATAACAATAATAATAATGGTAATAACAATAATAATAATGATAATAACAGTAGTAATAATGATAACAACAACAATAATGATAATAACAATAATAATAATGATGATAACAGAAATAATAATGATAATAACAATAATAATAATGATAATAACAGTAATGATAATGATAATAGCAATACAAATAGAGATAATAACAGAAATAATAGTGACAATAACAATAATAATAATGATAATAACAACAATAATGATGATATTAACAATAATAATAATGGTAATAACACTAATAATAATGATAATATCAGAAATAATAATGATAATAACACTAATAATAATGATAATAACAATAATAATAATGATAATAACAACAATAATAGTGATAATAACAGAAATAATAATGATAATACCAATAATATTAATGGTAATAACAATAATAATAATGATAATAACAATAGTAATAACGATAATAACAGAAATAATGGTGATAATAACAATAGTAATAGTAGTAATAACAATAATAATAATAAAATAACAGAAATAATAAAGATAATAACAATAACAATAACGATAATAACAGAAATAATAATGATAATAACAATAATAATAATGGTAATAACAAGTATAATAATGATAATAACAGAAATAATAATGATAAAAACAATAGTAATAGTAGTAATAACAATAATAATAATGAAAATAACAGAAATAATAAAGATAATAACAATAATAATAACGATAATAACAGAAATAATAATGATAATGACAATAATAATAATGGTAATATCAATAATAATAATGGTAATAACAATAATAATAACGATAATAACAGAAATAATAATGATAATAACAATAATAATAATGGTAATAACAATAATAATAATGATAATAACAGAGATAATAATGTTAATAACAATAATAATTACGATAATAACATAAATAATAATGATAATAACTATAATAATAACGATAATAACAGAAATAATAATGATAATAATAATAATAATAATGGTAATAACAATAATAATAATGATAATAATAATAATAATGGTAATAACAATAATAATAATGATAATAACAGAAATAATAATGTTAATAACAATAATAATAATGGTAATAACAATAATAATAATGATAATAACAGAAATAATAATGATAATAACAATAATAATAACGATAAGAACATAAATAATAATGATAATAACAATAATAATAACGATAATAACAGAAATAATAATGATAATAACAATAATAATAATGATAATAACAGAAATAATAATGATAACAACAATAATAATAATAGTAATAACAATAATAATAATGATAATGACAGAAATAATAATGATAATAACAATAATAATAATGGTAATAACAATAATAATAATGATAATAACAGAAATAATAATGTTAATAACAATAATAATAATGGTAATAACAAGTATAATAATGATAATAACAGAAATAATAATGATAATAACAATAATAATAGTAGTAATAACAATAATAATAATGAAAATAACAGAAATAATAAAGATAATAACAATAATAATAACGATAATAACAGAAATAATAATGATAATAACAATAATAATAATGGTAATATCAATAATAAGAATGGTAATAACAATAATAATAACGATAATAACAGAAATAATAATGATAATAACAATAATAATAATGGTAATAACAATATTAATAATGGTAATAACAATAATAATAATAGTGTTAACAATAACAATAATGACAATAACAGAAGTAATAATGATAATAACAATAATAATAATGGTAATAACAATAATAATGATGATAATAACAGAAATAATAATGATAATACCAATAATAATAATGGTAATAACAATAATAATAATGATAATAAAAAAAATAATAATGATAATAACAATAACAATATTGGTAATAACAATAATAATAACGATAATAAAAAAAATAATAATGATAATCAGAATAATAATAACGATAATAACAGAAATAATGATGATAATAACAATAATAATAATGGTAATAACAATAATAATAATGATAATAACAATAATTATAATGATAATAAAAGAAATAATAATGATAATAACAATAATAATAATGGTAATAAAAAGAATAATAATGATAATAACAGAAATAATAAAGATAATAACAATACTAATAACGATAATAACAGAAATAATAATGATAATAACAATACTAATAATGGTAATAACAATAATAATAATAGTGTTAACAATAACAATAATGACAATAACAGAAGTAATAATGATAATAACAATAATAATAATGGTAATAACAATAATAATGATGATAATAACAGAAATAATAATGATAATAACAATAATAATAACGATAATAACATAAATAATAATGATAATATAAAAATAATAATAATGGTAATAACAATATTAATAATGACATTATCGACAATAATAATGATAATAACAGTAATGAGAATGATAATAGCAATAATAATAATGGTAATAACAATAATAATAATGATAATAACAGAAATAACAATGATAATAACATAAATAACATTGATAATAACAATAAGAACAACGATAGTAACATAAATAATAATGATAATATCAGAAATAATAATGATAATAACACTAATAACAATGATAATAACAATAATAATAATGGTAATAACAATAATAATAATGATAATAAAAGAAATAATAATGATCATAACAACAATTATAATGGTAATAACAATAATTATAATGGTAATAACAATAATAATAATGATAATAACAGAAATAATAATGATAATAACAATAATAATAACGATAATAACAGCAATAATAATCAGAATAACAATAATAATAATGGTAATAACAATAATAATAATGATAATAAAAAAATAATAATGATAATAACAATAATAATAATGGTAACAACAACAATAATAATGAGAATAACAATAATAATAATGGTAATAACAATAATAATAATGATAATAAAAAAATAATAATGATAATAACAATAATAATAACGATAATAACAGAAATAATAATGATAATAACAATAATAATAATGGTAACAAAAACAATAATAATGATAATAACAGAAATAATAATGATAATAACAATAATAATAACGATAATAACATAAATAATAATGATAATATAAAAATAATAATAATGGTAATAACAATATTAATAATGACATTATCGACAATAATAATGATAATAACAGTAATGAGAATGATAATAGCAATAATAATAATGGTAATAACAATAATAATAATGATAATAACAGAAATAACAATGATAATAACATAAATAACATTGATAATAACAATAAGAACAACGATAGTAACATAAATAATAATGATAATATCAGAAATAATAATGATAATAACACTAATAACAATGATAATAACAATAATAATAATGGTAATAACAATAATAATAATGATAATAAAAGAAATAATAATGATCATAACAATAATTATAATGGTAATAACAATAATAATAATGATAATAACAGAAATAATAATGATAATAACAATAATAATAACGATAATAACAGCAATAATAATCAGAATAACAATAATAATAATGGTAATAACAATAATAATAATGATAATAAAAAAATAATAATGATAGTAACAATAATAATAATGGTAACAACAACAATAATAATGAGAATAACAATAATAATAATGGTAATAACAATAATAATAATGATAATAACAGAAATAATAATGATAATAACAATAATAATAACGATAAGAACATAAATAATAATGATAATAACAATAATAATAATGGTAATAACAGAAATAATAATGATAATACCGATAATAATAATGGTAATAACAATAATAATAATGATAATAAAAAAATAATAATGATAATAACAATAATAATAATGGTAACAACAACAATAATAATGATAATAACAGAAATAATAATGATAATAACAATAATAATAATGGTAATAACAGAAATAATAATGATAATACCGATAATAATAATGGTAATAACAATAATAATAATGATAATAACAGAAATAATAATGATAATAACAATAATAATAATGGTAATAACAGAAATAATAATGATAATACCGATAATAATAATGGTAATAACAATAATAATAATGATAATAACAGAAATAATAATGATAATAACAATAATAATAACGATAATAACAGCAATAATAATGAGAATAACAATAATAATAATGGTAATAACAATAATAATAACGATAATAACAGAAATAATAATGATAATAACTATAATAATAACGATAATAGCATAAATAATAATGATAATATAAAAATAATAATAATGGTAATAACAATATTAATAATGACATTATCGACAATAATAATGATAATAACAGTAATGAGAATGATAAAAGCAATAATAATAATGGTAATAACAATAATAATAATGATAATAACAGAAATAATAATGATAATAACAATAATAATAACGATAATAACATAAATAACATTGATAATAACAATAAGAACAACGATAATAACATAAATAATAATGATAATATCAGAAATAATAATGATAATAACACTAATAATAATGATAATAACAATAATAATAATGGTAATAACAATAATAATAATGATAATAACAGTAATGATAATGATAATAGCAATACAAATAGAGATAATAACAGAAATAATAGTGACAATAACAATAATAATAATGATAATAACAGAAATAATAATGATAATAACATAAATAACAATGATAATAACAATAAGAACAACGATAATAACATAAATAATAATGATAATATAAGAATAATAATAATGGTAAAGCACTAATAATAATGATAATAACAGAAATAATAATGATAATAACATAAATAACAATGATAATAACAATAAGAACAACGATAATAACATAAATAATAATGATAATATCAGAAATAATAATGATAATAACACTAATAATAATGATAATAACAATAGTAATAACGATAATAACAGAAATAATGGTGATAATAACAATAGTAATAGTAGTAATAACAATAATAATAATAAAATAACAGAAATAATAAAGATAATAACAATAATAATAACGATAATAACAGAAATAATAATGATAATAACAATAATAATAATGGTAATAACAAGTATAATAATGATAATAACAGAAATAATAATGATAAAAACAATAATAATAACGATAATAACAGAAATAATAATGATAATAACAATAATAATAATGGTAATAACAAGTATAATAACGATAATAACAGAAGTAATAGTGATAATAACAATAGTAATAGTAGTAATAACAATAATAATAATGAAAATAACAGAAATAATAAAGATAATAACAATAATAATAACGATAATAACAGAAATAATAATGATAATAACAATAATAATAATGGTAATAACAAGTATAATAATGATAATAACAGAAATAATAATGATAATAACAATAATAATAACGATAATAACAGCAATAATAATGAGAATAACAATAATAATAATGGTAATAACAATAATAATAACGATAATAACAGAAATAATAATGATAATAACTATAATAATAACGATAATAGCATAAATAATAATGATAATATAAAAATAATAATAATGGTAATAACAATATTAATAATGACATTATCGACAATAATAATGATAATAACAGTAATGAGAATGATAATAGCAATAATAATAATGGTAATAACAATAATAATAATGATAATAACAGAAATAATAATGATAATAACAATAATAATAACGATAATAACATAAATAACATTGATAATAACAATAAGAACAACGATAATAACATAAATAATAATGATAATATCAGAAATAATAATGATAATAACACTAATAATAATGATAATAACAATAATAATAATGGTAATAACAATAATAATAATGATAATAACAGTAATGATAATGATAATAGCAATACAAATAGAGATAATAACAGAAATAATAGTGACAATAACAATAATAATAATGATAATAACAGAAATAATAATGATAATAACATAAATAACAATGATAATAACAATAAGAACAACGATAATAACATAAATAATAATGATAATATAAGAATAATAATAATGGTAATAACACTAATAATAATGATAATAACAGAAATAATAATGATAATAACATAAATAACAATGATAATAACAATAAGAACAACGATAATAACATAAATAATAATGATAATATCAGAAATAATAATGATAATAACACTAATAATAATGATAATAACAATAGTAATAACGATAATAACAGAAATAATGGTGATAATAACAATAGTAATAGTAGTAATAACAATAATAATAATAAAATAACAGAAATAATAAAGATAATAACAATAATAATAACGATAATAACAGAAATAATAATGATAATAACAATAATAATAATGGTAATAACAAGTATAATAATGATAATAACAGAAATAATAATGATAAAAACAATAATAATAACGATAATAACAGAAATAATAATGATAATAACAATAATAATAATGGTAATAACAAGTATAATAACGATAATAACAGAAGTAATAGTGATAATAACAATAGTAATAGTAGTAATAACAATAATAATAATGAAAATAACAGAAATAATAAAGATAATAACAATAATAATAACGATAATAACAGAAATAATAATGATAATAACAATAATAATAATGGTAATAACAAGTATAATAATGATAATAACAGAAATAATAATGATAATAATAATAATAATGGTAATAACAATAATAATAATGATAATAACAGAAATAATAATGTTAATAACAATAATAATAATGGTAATAACAATAATAATAATGATATTAACAATAATAATAATGGTAATAACACTAATAATAATGATAATATCAGAAATAATAATGATAATAACACTAATAATAATGATAATAACAATAATAATAATGATAATAACAACAATAATAGTGATAATAACAGAAATAATAATGATAATACCAATAATATTAATGGTAATAACAATAATAATAATGATAATAACAATAGTAATAACGATAATAACAGAAATAATGGTGATAATAACAATAGTAATAGTAGTAATAACAATAATAATAATAAAATAACAGAAATAATAAAGATAATAACAATAACAATAACGATAATAACAGAAATAATAATGATAATAACAATAATAATAATGGTAATAACAAGTATAATAATGATAATAACAGAAATAATAATGATAAAAACAATAGTAATAGTAGTAATAACAATAATAATAATGAAAATAACAGAAATAATAAAGATAATAACAATAATAATAACGATAATAACAGAAATAATAATGATAATGACAATAATAATAATGGTAATATCAATAATAATAATGGTAATAACAATAATAATAACGATAATAACAGAAATAATAATGATAATAACAATAATAATAATGGTAATAACAATAATAATAATGATAATAACAGAGATAATAATGTTAATAACAATAATAATTACGATAATAACATAAATAATAATGATAATAACTATAATAATAACGATAATAACAGAAATAATAATGATAATAATAATAATAATAATGGTAATAACAATAATAATAATGATAATAATAATAATAATGGTAATAACAATAATAATAATGATAATAACAGAAATAATAATGTTAATAACAATAATAATAATGGTAATAACAATAATAATAATGATAATAACAGAAATAATAATGATAATAACAATAATAATAACGATAAGAACATAAATAATAATGATAATAACAATAATAATAACGATAATAACAGAAATAATAATGATAATAACAATAATAATAATGATAATAACAGAAATAATAATGATAACAACAATAATAATAATAGTAATAACAATAATAATAATGATAATGACAGAAATAATAATGATAATAACAATAATAATAATGGTAATAACAATAATAATAATGATAATAACAGAAATAATAATGTTAATAACAATAATAATAATGGTAATAACAAGTATAATAATGATAATAACAGAAATAATAATGATAATAACAATAATAATAGTAGTAATAACAATAATAATAATGAAAATAACAGAAATAATAAAGATAATAACAATAATAATAACGATAATAACAGAAATAATAATGATAATAACAATAATAATAATGGTAATATCAATAATAAGAATGGTAATAACAATAATAATAACGATAATAACAGAAATAATAATGATAATAACAATAATAATAATGGTAATAACAATATTAATAATGGTAATAACAATAATAATAATAGTGTTAACAATAACAATAATGACAATAACAGAAGTAATAATGATAATAACAATAATAATAATGGTAATAACAATAATAATGATGATAATAACAGAAATAATAATGATAATACCAATAATAATAATGGTAATAACAATAATAATAATGATAATAAAAAAAATAATAATGATAATAACAATAACAATATTGGTAATAACAATAATAATAACGATAATAAAAAAAATAATAATGATAATCAGAATAATAATAACGATAATAACAGAAATAATGATGATAATAACAATAATAATAATGGTAATAACAATAATAATAATGATAATAACAATAATTATAATGATAATAAAAGAAATAATAATGATAATAACAATAATAATAATGGTAATAAAAAGAATAATAATGATAATAACAGAAATAATAAAGATAATAACAATACTAATAACGATAATAACAGAAATAATAATGATAATAACAATACTAATAATGGTAATAACAATAATAATAATAGTGTTAACAATAACAATAATGACAATAACAGAAGTAATAATGATAATAACAATAATAATAATGGTAATAACAATAATAATGATGATAATAACAGAAATAATAATGATAATAACAATAATAATAACGATAATAACATAAATAATAATGATAATATAAAAATAATAATAATGGTAATAACAATATTAATAATGACATTATCGACAATAATAATGATAATAACAGTAATGAGAATGATAATAGCAATAATAATAATGGTAATAACAATAATAATAATGATAATAACAGAAATAACAATGATAATAACATAAATAACATTGATAATAACAATAAGAACAACGATAGTAACATAAATAATAATGATAATATCAGAAATAATAATGATAATAACACTAATAACAATGATAATAACAATAATAATAATGGTAATAACAATAATAATAATGATAATAAAAGAAATAATAATGATCATAACAACAATTATAATGGTAATAACAATAATTATAATGGTAATAACAATAATAATAATGATAATAACAGAAATAATAATGATAATAACAATAATAATAACGATAATAACAGCAATAATAATCAGAATAACAATAATAATAATGGTAATAACAATAATAATAATGATAATAAAAAAATAATAATGATAATAACAATAATAATAATGGTAACAACAACAATAATAATGAGAATAACAATAATAATAATGGTAATAACAATAATAATAATGATAATAAAAAAATAATAATGATAATAACAATAATAATAACGATAATAACAGAAATAATAATGATAATAACAATAATAATAATGGTAACAAAAACAATAATAATGATAATAACAGAAATAATAATGATAATAACAATAATAATAACGATAATAACATAAATAATAATGATAATATAAAAATAATAATAATGGTAATAACAATATTAATAATGACATTATCGACAATAATAATGATAATAACAGTAATGAGAATGATAATAGCAATAATAATAATGGTAATAACAATAATAATAATGATAATAACAGAAATAACAATGATAATAACATAAATAACATTGATAATAACAATAAGAACAACGATAGTAACATAAATAATAATGATAATATCAGAAATAATAATGATAATAACACTAATAACAATGATAATAACAATAATAATAATGGTAATAACAATAATAATAATGATAATAAAAGAAATAATAATGATCATAACAATAATTATAATGGTAATAACAATAATAATAATGATAATAACAGAAATAATAATGATAATAACAATAATAATAACGATAATAACAGCAATAATAATCAGAATAACAATAATAATAATGGTAATAACAATAATAATAATGATAATAAAAAAATAATAATGATAGTAACAATAATAATAATGGTAACAACAACAATAATAATGAGAATAACAATAATAATAATGGTAATAACAATAATAATAATGATAATAACAGAAATAATAATGATAATAACAATAATAATAACGATAAGAACATAAATAATAATGATAATAACAATAATAATAATGGTAATAACAGAAATAATAATGATAATACCGATAATAATAATGGTAATAACAATAATAATAATGATAATAAAAAAATAATAATGATAATAACAATAATAATAATGGTAACAACAACAATAATAATGATAATAACAGAAATAATAATGATAATAACAATAATAATAATGGTAATAACAGAAATAATAATGATAATACCGATAATAATAATGGTAATAACAATAATAATAATGATAATAACAGAAATAATAATGATAATAACAATAATAATAATGGTAATAACAGAAATAATAATGATAATACCGATAATAATAATGGTAATAACAATAATAATAATGATAATAACAGAAATAATAATGATAATAACAATAATAATAACGATAATAACAGCAATAATAATGAGAATAACAATAATAATAATGGTAATAACAATAATAATAACGATAATAACAGAAATAATAATGATAATAACTATAATAATAACGATAATAGCATAAATAATAATGATAATATAAAAATAATAATAATGGTAATAACAATATTAATAATGACATTATCGACAATAATAATGATAATAACAGTAATGAGAATGATAAAAGCAATAATAATAATGGTAATAACAATAATAATAATGATAATAACAGAAATAATAATGATAATAACAATAATAATAACGATAATAACATAAATAACATTGATAATAACAATAAGAACAACGATAATAACATAAATAATAATGATAATATCAGAAATAATAATGATAATAACACTAATAATAATGATAATAACAATAATAATAATGGTAATAACAATAATAATAATGATAATAACAGTAATGATAATGATAATAGCAATACAAATAGAGATAATAACAGAAATAATAGTGACAATAACAATAATAATAATGATAATAACAGAAATAATAATGATAATAACATAAATAACAATGATAATAACAATAAGAACAACGATAATAACATAAATAATAATGATAATATAAGAATAATAATAATGGTAAAGCACTAATAATAATGATAATAACAGAAATAATAATGATAATAACATAAATAACAATGATAATAACAATAAGAACAACGATAATAACATAAATAATAATGATAATATCAGAAATAATAATGATAATAACACTAATAATAATGATAATAACAATAGTAATAACGATAATAACAGAAATAATGGTGATAATAACAATAGTAATAGTAGTAATAACAATAATAATAATAAAATAACAGAAATAATAAAGATAATAACAATAATAATAACGATAATAACAGAAATAATAATGATAATAACAATAATAATAATGGTAATAACAAGTATAATAATGATAATAACAGAAATAATAATGATAAAAACAATAATAATAACGATAATAACAGAAATAATAATGATAATAACAATAATAATAATGGTAATAACAAGTATAATAACGATAATAACAGAAGTAATAGTGATAATAACAATAGTAATAGTAGTAATAACAATAATAATAATGAAAATAACAGAAATAATAAAGATAATAACAATAATAATAACGATAATAACAGAAATAATAATGATAATAACAATAATAATAATGGTAATAACAAGTATAATAATGATAATAACAGAAATAATAATGATAATAACAATAATAATAACGATAATAACAGCAATAATAATGAGAATAACAATAATAATAATGGTAATAACAATAATAATAACGATAATAACAGAAATAATAATGATAATAACTATAATAATAACGATAATAGCATAAATAATAATGATAATATAAAAATAATAATAATGGTAATAACAATATTAATAATGACATTATCGACAATAATAATGATAATAACAGTAATGAGAATGATAATAGCAATAATAATAATGGTAATAACAATAATAATAATGATAATAACAGAAATAATAATGATAATAACAATAATAATAACGATAATAACATAAATAACATTGATAATAACAATAAGAACAACGATAATAACATAAATAATAATGATAATATCAGAAATAATAATGATAATAACACTAATAATAATGATAATAACAATAATAATAATGGTAATAACAATAATAATAATGATAATAACAGTAATGATAATGATAATAGCAATACAAATAGAGATAATAACAGAAATAATAGTGACAATAACAATAATAATAATGATAATAACAGAAATAATAATGATAATAACATAAATAACAATGATAATAACAATAAGAACAACGATAATAACATAAATAATAATGATAATATAAGAATAATAATAATGGTAATAACACTAATAATAATGATAATAACAGAAATAATAATGATAATAACATAAATAACAATGATAATAACAATAAGAACAACGATAATAACATAAATAATAATGATAATATCAGAAATAATAATGATAATAACACTAATAATAATGATAATAACAATAGTAATAACGATAATAACAGAAATAATGGTGATAATAACAATAGTAATAGTAGTAATAACAATAATAATAATAAAATAACAGAAATAATAAAGATAATAACAATAATAATAACGATAATAACAGAAATAATAATGATAATAACAATAATAATAATGGTAATAACAAGTATAATAATGATAATAACAGAAATAATAATGATAAAAACAATAATAATAACGATAATAACAGAAATAATAATGATAATAACAATAATAATAATGGTAATAACAAGTATAATAACGATAATAACAGAAGTAATAGTGATAATAACAATAGTAATAGTAGTAATAACAATAATAATAATGAAAATAACAGAAATAATAAAGATAATAACAATAATAATAACGATAATAACAGAAATAATAATGATAATAACAATAATAATAATGGTAATAACAAGTATAATAATGATAATAACAGAAATAATAATGATAATAATAATAATAATGGTAATAACAATAATAATAATGATAATAACAGAAATAATAATGTTAATAACAATAATAATAATGGTAATAACAATAATAATAATGATAATAACAGAAATAATAATGATAATAACAATAATAATAATGGTAATAACAATAATAATAACGATAAGAACAGAAATAATAATGATAATAACTATAATAATAACGATAATAGCATAAATAATAATGATAATATAAAAATAATAATAATGGTAATAACAATATTAATAATGACATTATCGACAATAATAATGATAATAACAGTAATGAGAATGATAATAGCAATAATAATAATGGTAATAACAATAATAATAATGATAATAACAGAAATAATAATGATAATAACAATAATAATAACGATAATAACATAAATAACATTGATAATAACAATAAGAACAACGATAATAACATAAATAATAATGATAATATCAGAAATAATAATGATAATAACACTAATAATAATGATAATAACAATAATAATAATGGTAATAACAATAATAATAATGATAATAACAGTAATGATAATGATAATAGCAATACAAATAGAGATAATAACAGAAATAATAGTGACAATAACAATAATAATAATGATAATAACAGAAATAATAATGATAATAACATAAATAACAATGATAATAACAATAAGAACAACGATAATAACATAAATAATAATGATAATATAAGAATAATAATAATGGTAATAACACTAATAATAATGATAATAACAGAAATAATAATGATAATAACATAAATAACAATGATAATAACAATAAGAACAACGATAATAACATAAATAATAATGATAATATCAGAAATAATAATGATAATAACACTAATAATAATGATAATAACAATAGTAATAACGATAATAACAGAAATAATGGTGATAATAACAATAGTAATAGTAGTAATAACAATAATAATAATAAAATAACAGAAATAATAAAGATAATAACAATAATAATAACGATAATAACAGAAATAATAATGATAATAACAATAATAATAATGGTAATAACAAGTATAATAATGATAATAACAGAAATAATAATGATAAAAACAATAATAATAACGATAATAACAGAAATAATAATGATAATAACAATAATAATAATGGTAATAACAAGTATAATAACGATAATAACAGAAGTAATAGTGATAATAACAATAGTAATAGTAGTAATAACAATAATAATAATGAAAATAACAGAAATAATAAAGATAATAACAATAATAATAACGATAATAACAGAAATAATAATGATAATAACAATAATAATAATGGTAATAACAAGTATAATAATGATAATAACAGAAATAATAATGATAATAATAATAATAATGGTAATAACAATAATAATAATGATAATAACAGAAATAATAATGTTAATAACAATAATAATAATGGTAATAACAATAATAATAATGATAATAACAGAAATAATAATGATAATAACAATAATAATAACGATAAGAACATAAATAATAATGATAATAACAATAATAATAACGATAATAACAGAAATAATAATGATAATAACAATAATAATAATGATAATAACAGAAATAATAATGATAATAACAATAATAATAATAGTAATAACAATAATAATAATGATAATGACAGAAATAATAATGATAATAACAATAATAATAATGGTAATAACAATAATAATAATGATAATAACAGAAATAATAATGTTAATAACAATAATAATAATGGTAATAACAATAATAATAATGATAATAACAGAAATAATAATGTTAATAACAATAATAATAATGGTAATAACAAGTATAATAATGATAATAACAGAAATAATAATGATAATAACAATAATAATAGTAGTAATAACAATAATAATAATGAAAATAACAGAAATAATAAAGATAATAACAATAATAATAACGATAATAACAGAAATAATAATGATAATAACAATAATAATAATGGTAATATCAATAATAAGAATGGTAATAACAATAATAATAACGATAATAACAGAAATAATAATGATAATAACAATAATAATAATGGTAATAACAATACTAATAATGGTAATAACAATAATAATAATAGTGTTAACAATAACAATAATGACAATAACAGAAGTAATAATGATAATAACAATAATAATAATGGTAATAACAATAATAATGATGATAATAACAGAAATAATAATGATAATACCAATAATAATAATGGTAATAACAATAATAATAATGATAATAAAAAAAAAAATAATGATAATAACAATAACAATATTGGTAATAACAATAATAATAACGATAATAAAAAAAATAATAATGATAATCAGAATAATAATAACGATAATAACAGAAATAATGATGATAATAACAATAATAATAATGGTAATAACAATAATAATAATGATAATAACAATAATTATAATGATAATAAAAGAAATAATAATGATAATAACAATAATAATAATGGTAATAAAAAGAATAATAATGATAATAACAGAAATAATAATGATAATACCAATAATATTAATGGTAATAACAATAATAATAATGATAATAACAATAGTAATAACGATAATAACAGAAATAATAGTGATAATAACAATAATAATAACGATAATAACAGAAATAATAATGATAATAACAATAATAATAATGGTAATAACAAGTATAATAACGATAATAACAGAAATAATAGTGATAATAACAATAGTAATAGTAGTAATAACAATAATAATAATGAAAATAACAGAAATAATAAAGATAATAACAATAATAATAACGATAATAACAGAAATAATAATGATAATAACAATAATAATAATGGTAATAACAAGTATAATAATGATAATAACAGAAATAAT
>CANQJN010000005.1:2902500-2917500 GCA_947623535.1 Coelioxys conoideus | reverse complement strand
ATAATAATAATGATAATAACAATAATAATATTGGTAATAACAATAATAATAATGGTAATAACAATAATAATAATGATAATAACAGAAATAATAATGTTAATAACAATAATAATAATGGTAATAACAATAATAATAATGATAATAACAGAAGTAATAATGATAATAAGAGGAATAATAGTGATAATAACAATAATAATAATGATAATAAAAAAAATAATAATGATAATAACAATAACAATATTGGTAATAACAATAATAATAATGATATTAACAATAATAATAATGGTAATAACAATAATAATAGTGATAATAACATGAATAATAGTGATAATAACAGAAATAATAATTATAATAAGAATAATAATAACGATAATAACAGAAATAATAATCAGAATAACAATAATAATAATGGTAATAACAATACTAATAACGACATTATCGACAATAATAATGAAAATAACAGTAATGATAATGATAATAACAGAAATAATAATGATAATAACAGTAATGATCATGATAATAACAGAAATAATGATGATAATAACAGAAATAATAATGATAATAACAATAATAATAATGGTAATAACAATAATAATAATGAAAATAAAAGAAATAATAATGATAATAACAGAAATAATAATGATAATAACAATAATAATAACGATAATAACATAAATAATAATGATAATAACAATAATAATAATGGTAATAACAATAATAATAGTGATAATAACAGAAATAATAATGATAATAACAATAATAATAACGACAATAACATAAATAGTAATGATAATAACAATAATAATAATGGTAATAACAATAATAATAATGGTGTTAACAATAATAATAATAGTGTTAACAATAACAGTAATGATACTGATAATAGCAATACTAATAGAGATAATAACAGTAATAATAATAATAATAATAATAATAGCACTAATAATGATGATGATATCAGAAATAATAATGATAAGAACAATAATAATAATGATAATAACAGAAATAATAATGATAATAACAATAATGATAATGATAATAACAGAAATAATAATGATAATAACAATAATAATAATGGTAATAACAATAATAATAATCATAATAACAGAAATAATAATGTTAATAACAATAATAATAATGGTAATAACAATAATAATAATGATAATAACAGAAATAATAATGATAATAACAATAATAATAACGATAAGAAAATAAATAATAATGATAATAACAATAATAATAATGGTAATAACAGAAATAATAATGATAATACCGATAATAATAAGGGTAATAACAATAATAATAATGATAATAAAAAAATAATAATGATAATAACAATAATAATAATGGTAACAACAACAATAATAATGATAATAACAGAAATAATAATGATAATAACAATAATAATAATGGTAATAACAATAATAATAATGATAATAAAAAAATAATAATGATAATAACAATAATAATAATGGTAACAACAACAATAATAATGATAATAACAGAAATAATAATGATAATAACAATAATAATAATGGTAATAACAATAATAATAATGATAATAACAGTAGTAATAATGATAACAACAACAATAATGATAATAACAATAATAATAATGATGATAACAGAAATAATAATGATAATAACAATAATAATAATGATAATAACAGTAATGATAATGATAATAGCAATACAAATAGAGATAATAACAGAAATAATAGTGACAATAACAATAATAATAATGATAATAACAACAATAATGATGATATTAACAATAATAATAATGGTAATAACACTAATAATAATGATAATAACAGAAATAATAATGATAATAACATAAATAACAATGATAATAACAATAAGAACAACGATAATAACATAAATAATAATGATAATATCAGAAATAATAATGATAATAACACTAATAGTAATGATAATAACAATAATAATAATGGTAATAACAATAATAATAGTGATAATAACAGAAATAATAATGATAATAACAATAATAATAACGACAATAACATAAATAGTAATGATAATAACAATAATAATAATGGTAATAACAATAATAATAATGGTGTTAACAATAATAATAATAGTGTTAACAATAACAGTAATGATACTGATAATAGCAATACTAATAGAGATAATAACAGTAATAATAATAATAATAATAATAACACTAATAATGATGATGATAACAGAAATAATAATGATAAGAACAATAATAATAATGATAATAACAGAAATAATAATGATAATAACAATAATGATAATGATAATAACAGAAATAATAATGATAATAACAATAATAATAATGGTAATAACAATAATAATAATCATAATAACAGAAATAATTGTAATAATAACAATAATAATAGACATAATATCAGAAATAATAATGATAATAACAATAATAATAATGGTAATAACAATAATAATAATGATAATAACCCTAATAATTATGATTATAACACTAATAATAATGATCATAACAATAATAACAATGATAATCAGAGAAATAATAATAATAATAATAATAACAGAAATAATAATGATAATAACAATACTAATAGTGATAATAAGAGAAATAATGGTAATAACAATAATAATAGCGATAATAACAGAAATAATAATGATAATAACAATAATAATAATGGTAATAACAATAATAATAATGATAATAACATAAATTATAATGATAATAACAATAATCATAGTGGTAATAACAATAATAGTAATGATAATAACAATAATAATAATGGTAATAACAATAATAATAATGATAATAACAATAATAATAATGGTAATAACAATAATAATAACGATAATAACAGAAATAATAATGATAATAACAATAATAATAATGGTAATAACAATAATAATAATGATAATAACAGAGATAATAATGTTAATAACAATAATAATAATGGTAATAACAATAATAATAATGATAATAACAGAAATAATAATGATAATAACAATAATAATAACGATAAGAACATAAATAATAATGATAATAACAATAATAATAACGATAATAACAGAAATAATAATGATAATAACAATAATAATAACGATAAGAACATAAATAATAATGATAATAACAATAATGATAATGATAATAACAGAAATAATAATGATAATAACAATAATAAAAATGGTAATAACAATAATAATAATCATAATAACAGAAATAATTGTAATAATAACAATAATAATAGACATAATATCAGAAATAATAATGATAATAACAATAATAATAATGGTAATAACAATAATAATAATGATAATAACCCTAATAATTATGATTATAACACTAATAATAATGATCATAACAATAATAACAATGATAATCAGAGAAATAATAATAATAATAATAATAACAGAAATAATAATGATAATAACAATACTAATAGTGATAATAAGAGAAATAATGGTAATAACAATAATAATAGCGATAATAACAGAAATAATAATGATAATAACAATAATAATAATGGTAATAACAATAATAATAATGATAATAACATAAATTATAATGATAATAACAATAATCATAGTGGTAATAACAATAATAGTAATGATAATAACAATAATAATAATGGTAATAACAATAATAATAATGATAATAACAATAATAATAATGGTAATAACAATAATAATAACGATAATAACAGAAATAATAATGATAATAACAATAATAATAATGGTAATAACAATAATAATAATGATAATAACAGAGATAATAATGTTAATAACAATAATAATAATGGTAATAACAATAATAATAATGATAATAACAGAAATAATAATGATAATAACAATAATAATAACGATAAGAACATAAATAATAATGATAATAACAATAATAATAACGATAATAACAGAAATAATAATGATAATAACAATAATAATAATGTTAATAACAGAAATAATAATGATAATAACAATAATAATAATGGTAATAACAGAAATAATAATGATAATAACAATAATAATAATGATAATAACAGAGATAATAATGTTAATAACAATAATAATTACGATAATAACATAAATAATAATGATAATAACTATAATAATAACGATAATAACAGAAATAATAATGATAATAACAATAATAATAATGGTAATAACAATAATAATAATGATAATAACAATAATAATAATGGTAATAACAATAATAATAATGATAATAACAGAAATAATAATGTTAATAACAACAATAATAATAATGGTAATAACAATAATAATAATGATAATAACAGAAATAATAATGATAATAACAATAATAATAACGATAAGAACATAAATAATAATGATAATAACAATAATAATATTGGTAATAACAATAATAATAATGGTAATAACAATAATAATAATGATAATAACAGAAATAATAATGTTAATAACAATAATAATAATGGTAATAACAATAATAATAATGATAATAACAGAAGTAATAATGATAATAAGAGGAATAATAGTGATAATAACAATAATAATAATGATAATAACAGTAATAATAATAATAATAACAATACTAATAATGGTAATAACAATAATAATAATAGTGTTAACAATAACAATAATGACAATAACAGAAGTAATAATGATAATAACAATAATAACAATGGTAATAACAATAATAATGATGATAATAACAATAATAATAACGATAATAACAGAAATAATAATGATAATAACAATAATAATAATGGTAATATCAATAATAATAATGGTAATAACAATAATAATAACGATAATAACAGAAATAATAATGATAATAACAATAATAATAATGGTAATAACAATAATAATAATGATAATAACAGAGATAATAATGTTAATAACAATAATAATAATGGTAATAACAATAATAATAATGATAATAAAAGAAATAATAATGATAATAACAATAATAATAATGATAATAACAATAATAATATTGGTAATAACAATAATAATAATGGTAATAACAATAATAATAATGATAATAACAGAAATAATAATGTTAATAACAATAATAATAATGGTAATAACAATAATAATAATGATAATAACAGAAGTAATAATGATAATAAGAGGAATAATAGTGATAATAACAATAATAATAATGATAATAAAAAAAATAATAATGATAATAACAATAACAATATTGGTAATAACAATAATAATAATGATATTAACAATAATAATAATGGTAATAACAATAATAATAGTGATAATAACATGAATAATAGTGATAATAACAGAAATAATAATTATAATAAGAATAATAATAACGATAATAACAGAAATAATAATCAGAATAACAATAATAATAATGGTAATAACAATACTAATGACGACATTATCGACAATAATAATGAAAATAACAGTAATGATAATGATAATAACAGAAATAATAATGATAATAACAGTAATGATCATGATAATAACAGAAATAATGATGATAATAACAGAAATAATAATGATAATAACAATAATAATAATGGTAATAACAATAATAATAATGAAAATAAAAGAAATAATAATGATAATAACAGAAATAATAATGATAATAACAATAATAATAACGATAATAACATAAATAATAATGATAATAACAATAATAATAATGGTAATAACAATAATAATAGTGATAATAACAGAAATAATAATGATAATAACAATAATAATAACGACAATAACATAAATAGTAATGATAATAACAATAATAATAATGGTAATAACAATAATAATAATGGTGTTAACAATAATAATAATAGTGTTAACAATAACAGTAATGATACTGATAATAGCAATACTAATAGAGATAATAACAGTAATAATAATAATAATAATAATAATAACACTAATAATGATGATGATAACAGAAATAATAATGATAATAACAATAATAATAATGGTAATAACAATAATAATAATGATAATAACAATAATAATAATGGTAATAACAATAATAATAATGATAATAACAGAAATAATAATGTTAATAACAACAATAATAATAATGGTAATAACAATAATAATAATGATAATAACAGAAATAATAATGATAATAACAATAATAATAACGATAAGAACATAAATAATAATGATAATAACAATAATAATATTGGTAATAACAATAATAATAATGGTAATAACAATAATAATAATGATAATAACAGAAATAATAATGTTAATAACAATAATAATAATGGTAATAACAATAATAATAATGATAATAACAGAAGTAATAATGATAATAAGAGGAATAATAGTGATAATAACAATAATAATAATGATAATAACAGTAATAATAATAATAATAACAATACTAATAATGGTAATAACAATAATAATAATAGTGTTAACAATAACAATAATGACAATAACAGAAGTAATAATGATAATAACAATAATAACAATGGTAATAACAATAATAATGATGATAATAACAATAATAATAACGATAATAACAGAAATAATAATGATAATAACAATAATAATAATGGTAATATCAATAATAATAATGGTAATAACAATAATAATAACGATAATAACAGAAATAATAATGATAATAACAATAATAATAATGGTAATAACAATAATAATAATGATAATAACAGAGATAATAATGTTAATAACAATAATAATAATGGTAATAACAATAATAATAATGATAATAAAAGAAATAATAATGATAATAACAATAATAATAATGATAATAACAATAATAATATTGGTAATAACAATAATAATAATGGTAATAACAATAATAATAATGATAATAACAGAAATAATAATGTTAATAACAATAATAATAATGGTAATAACAATAATAATAATGATAATAACAGAAGTAATAATGATAATAAGAGGAATAATAGTGATAATAACAATAATAATAATGATAATAAAAAAAATAATAATGATAATAACAATAACAATATTGGTAATAACAATAATAATAATGATATTAACAATAATAATAATGGTAATAACAATAATAATAGTGATAATAACATGAATAATAGTGATAATAACAGAAATAATAATTATAATAAGAATAATAATAACGATAATAACAGAAATAATAATCAGAATAACAATAATAATAATGGTAATAACAATACTAATGACGACATTATCGACAATAATAATGAAAATAACAGTAATGATAATGATAATAACAGAAATAATAATGATAATAACAGTAATGATCATGATAATAACAGAAATAATGATGATAATAACAGAAATAATAATGATAATAACAATAATAATAATGGTAATAACAATAATAATAATGAAAATAAAAGAAATAATAATGATAATAACAGAAATAATAATGATAATAACAATAATAATAACGATAATAACATAAATAATAATGATAATAACAATAATAATAATGGTAATAACAATAATAATAGTGATAATAACAGAAATAATAATGATAATAACAATAATAATAACGACAATAACATAAATAGTAATGATAATAACAATAATAATAATGGTAATAACAATAATAATAATGATAATAACAGAAATAATAATGATAATAACAATAATAATAACGATAAGAACATAAATAATAATGATAATAACAATAATAATAACGATAAGAACATAAATAATAATGATAATAACAATAATAATATTGGTAATAACAATAATAATAATGGTAATAACAATAATAATAATGGTAATAACAATAATAATAATGATAATAACAGAAGTAATAATGATAATAAGAGGAATAATAGTGATAATAACAATAATAATAATGATAATAACAGTAATAATAATAATAATAACAATACTAATAATGGTAATAACAATAATAATAATAGTGTTAACAATAACAATAATGACAATAACAGAAGTAATAATGATAATAACAATAATAACAATGGTAATAACAATAATAATGATGATAATAACAATAATAATAACGATAATAACAGAAATAATAATGATAATAACAATAATAATAATGGTAATATCAATAATAATAATGGTAATAACAATAATAATAACGATAATAACAGAAATAATAATGATAATAACAATAATAATAATGGTAATAACAATAATAATAATGATAATAACAGAGATAATAATGTTAATAACAATAATAATAATGGTAATAACAATAATAATAATGATAATAACAATAATAATAATGATAATAACAATAATAATATTGGTAATAACAATAATAATAATGGTAATAACAATAATAATAATGATAATAACAGAAATAATAATGTTAATAACAATAATAATAATGGTAATAACAATAATAATAATGATAATAACAGAAGTAATAATGATAATAAGAGGAATAATAGTGATAATAACAATAATAATAATGATAAAAAAAAAATAATAATGATAATAACAATAACAATATTGGTAATAACAATAATAATAATGATATTAACAATAATAATAATGGTAATAACAATAATAATAGTGATAATAACATGAATAATAGTGATAATAACAGAAATAATAATTATAATAAGAATAATAATAACGATAATAACAGAAATAATAATCAGAATAACAATAATAATAATGGTAATAACAATACTAATAACGACATTATCGACAATAATAATGAAAATAACAGTAATGATAATGATAATAACAGAAATAATAATGATAATAACAGTAATGATCATGATAATAACAGAAATAATGATGATAATAACAGACATAATAATGATAATAACAATAATAATAATGGTAATAACAATAATAATAATGAAAATAAAAGAAATAATAATGATAATAACAGAAATAATAATGATAATAACAATAATAATAACGATAATAACATAAATAATAATGATAATAACAATAATAATAATGGTAATAACAATAATAATAGTGATAATAACAGAAATAATAATGATAATAACAATAATAATAACGACAATAACATAAATAGTAATGATAATAACAATAATAATAATGGTAATAACAATAATAATAATGGTGTTAACAATAATAATAATAGTGTTAACAATAACAGTAATGATACTGATAATAGCAATACTAATAGAGATAATAACAGTAATAATAATAATAATAATAACAATAATAATGATGATGATAACAGAAATAATAATGATAAGAACAATAATAATAATGATAATAACAGAAATAATAATGATAATAACAATAATGATAATGATAATAACAGAAATAATAATGATAATAACAATAATCATAGTGGTAATAACAATAATAATAATGATAATAACAATAATAATAATGGTAATAACAATAATAATAATGATAATAACAGAAATAATAATGATAATAACAATAATAATAATGATAATAACATAAATAATAATGATAATAACAATAATCATAGTGGTAATAACAATAATAGTAATGATAATAACAATAATAATAATGGTAATAACAATAATAATAATGATAATCACAATAATAATAATGGTAATAACAATAATAATAACGATAATAACAGAAATAATAATGATAATAACAATAATAATAATGGTAATAACGATAATAATAATGATAATAACAGAGATAATAATGTTAATAACAATAATAATTACAATAATAACATAAATAATAATGATAATAACTATAATAATAACGATAATAACAGAAATAATAATGATAATAACAATAATAATAATGGTAATAACAATAATAATAATGATAATAACAGAAATAATAATGTTAATAACAATAATAATAATGGTAATAACAATAATAATAATGATAATAACAGAGATAATAATGATAATAACAATAATAATAACGATAAGAACATAAATAATAATGATAATAACAATAATAATAACGATAGTAACAGAAATAATAATGATAATAACAATAATAATAATGTTAATAACAGAAATAATAATGATAATAACAATAATAATAATGGTAATAACAGTAATAATAATGATAATAACAATAATAATAATGGTAATAACAATAATAATAATGATAATAACAGAAATAATAATGATAATAACAATAATAATAACGATAAGAACAGAAATAATAGTGATAATAACAATAATAATAATGGTAATAACAATAATAATAATCATAATAACAGAAATAATTGTAATAATAACAATAATAATAAACATATCAGAAATAATAATGATAATAACAATAATAATAATGGTAATAACAATAATAATAATGATAATAACCCTAATAATTATGATTATAACACTAATAATAATGATCATAACAATAATAACAATGATAATAACAGAGATAATAATGTTAATAACAATAATAATTACTATAATAACATAAATAATAATGATAATAACTATAATAATAGCGATAATAACAGAAATAATAATGATAATAACAATAATAATAATGGTAATAACAATAATAATAATGATAATAACAGAAGTAATAATGATAATAACAATAATAATAATAGTAATATCAATAATAATAATGGTAATAACAATATTAATAATGACATTATCGACAATAATAATGAAAATAACAGTAATGATAATGATAATAACAGAAATAATAATGATAATAACAGTAATGATCATGATAATAACAGAAATAATGATGATAATAACAGAAATAATAATGATAATAACAATAATAATAATGGTAATAACAATAATAATAATGAAAATAAAAGAAATAATAATGATAATAACAGAAATAATAATGATAATAACAATAATAATAACGATAATAACATAAATAATAATGATAATAACAATAATAATAATGGTAATAACAATAATAATAGTGATAATAACAGAAATAATAATGATAATAACAATAATAATAACGACAATAACATAAATAGTAATGATAATAACAATAATAATAATGGTAATAACAATAATAATAATGGTGTTAACAATAATAATAATAGTGTTAACAATAACAGTAATGATACTGATAATAGCAATACTAATAGAGATAATAACAGTAATAATAATAATAATAATAATAATAACACTAATAATGATGATGATAACAGAAATAATAATGATAATAACAATAATAATAATGGTAATAACAATAATAATAATGATAATAACAATAATAATAATGGTAATAACAATAATAATAATGATAATAACAGAAATAATAATGTTAATAACAACAATAATAATAATGGTAATAACAATAATAATAATGATAATAACAGAAATAATAATGATAATAACAATAATAATAACGATAAGAACATAAATAATAATGATAATAACAATAATAATATTGGTAATAACAATAATAATAATGGTAATAACAATAATAATAATGATAATAACAGAAATAATAATGTTAATAACAATAATAATAATGGTAATAACAATAATAATAATGATAATAACAGAAGTAATAATGATAATAAGAGGAATAATAGTGATAATAACAATAATAATAATGATAATAACAGTAATAATAATAATAATAACAATACTAATAATGGTAATAACAATAATAATAATAGTGTTAACAATAACAATAATGACAATAACAGAAGTAATAATGATAATAACAATAATAACAATGGTAATAACAATAATAATGATGATAATAACAATAATAATAACGATAATAACAGAAATAATAATGATAATAACAATAATAATAATGGTAATATCAATAATAATAATGGTAATAACAATAATAATAACGATAATAACAGAAATAATAATGATAATAACAATAATAATAATGGTAATAACAATAATAATAATGATAATAACAGAGATAATAATGTTAATAACAATAATAATAATGGTAATAACAATAATAATAATGATAATAAAAGAAATAATAATGATAATAACAATAATAATAATGATAATAACAATAATAATATTGGTAATAACAATAATAATAATGGTAATAACAATAATAATAATGATAATAACAGAAATAATAATGTTAATAACAATAATAATAATGGTAATAACAATAATAATAATGATAATAACAGAAGTAATAATGATAATAAGAGGAATAATAGTGATAATAACAATAATAATAATGATAATAAAAAAAATAATAATGATAATAACAATAACAATATTGGTAATAACAATAATAATAATGATATTAACAATAATAATAATGGTAATAACAATAATAATAGTGATAATAACATGAATAATAGTGATAATAACAGAAATAATAATTATAATAAGAATAATAATAACGATAATAACAGAAATAATAATCAGAATAACAATAATAATAATGGTAATAACAATACTAATGACGACATTATCGACAATAATAATGAAAATAACAGTAATGATAATGATAATAACAGAAATAATAATGATAATAACAGTAATGATCATGATAATAACAGAAATAATGATGATAATAACAGAAATAATAATGATAATAACAATAATAATAATGGTAATAACAATAATAATAATGAAAATAAAAGAAATAATAATGATAATAACAGAAATAATAATGATAATAACAATAATAATAACGATAATAACATAAATAATAATGATAATAACAATAATAATAATGGTAATAACAATAATAATAGTGATAATAACAGAAATAATAATGATAATAACAATAATAATAACGACAATAACATAAATATTAATGATAATAACAATAATAATAATGGTAATAACAATAATAATAATGATAATAACAGAAATAATAATGATAATAACAATAATAATAACGATAAGAACATAAATAATAATGATAATAACAATAATAATAACGATAAGAACATAAATAATAATGATAATAACAATAATAATATTGGTAATAACAATAATAATAATGGTAATAACAATAATAATAATGGTAATAACAATAATAATAATGATAATAACAGAAGTAATAATGATAATAAGAGGAATAATAGTGATAATAACAATAATAATAATGATAATAACAGTAATAATAATAATAATAACAATACTAATAATGGTAATAACAATAATAATAATAGTGTTAACAATAACAATAATGACAATAACAGAAGTAATAATGATAATAACAATAATAACAATGGTAATAACAATAATAATGATGATAATAACAATAATAATAACGATAATAACAGAAATAATAATGATAATAACAATAATAATAATGGTAATATCAATAATAATAATGGTAATAACAATAATAATAACGATAATAACAGAAATAATAATGATAATAACAATAATAATAATGGTAATAACAATAATAATAATGATAATAACAGAGATAATAATGTTAATAACAATAATAATAATGGTAATAACAATAATAATAATGATAATAAAAGAAATAATAATGATAATAACAATAATAATAATGATAATAACAATAATAATATTGGTAATAACAATAATAATAATGGTAATAACAATAATAATAATGATAATAACAGAAATAATAATGTTAATAACAATAATAATAATGGTAATAACAATAATAATAATGATAATAACAGAAGTAATAATGATAATAAGAGGAATAATAGTGATAATAACAATAATAATAATGATAAAAAAAAAATAATAATGATAATAACAATAACAATATTGGTAATAACAATAATAATAATGATATTAACAATAATAATAATGGTAATAACAATAATAATAGTGATAATAACATGAATAATAGTGATAATAACAGAAATAATAATTATAATAAGAATAATAATAACGATAATAACAGAAATAATAATCAGAATAACAATAATAATAATGGTAATAACAATACTAATAACGACATTATCGACAATAATAATGAAAATAACAGTAATGATAATGATAATAACAGAAATAATAATGATAATAACAGTAATGATCATGATAATAACAGAAATAATGATGATAATAACAGACATAATAATGATAATAACAATAATAATAATGGTAATAACAATAATAATAATGAAAATAAAAGAAATAATAATGATAATAACAGAAATAATAATGATAATAACAATAATAATAACGATAATAACATAAATAATAATGATAATAACAATAATAATAATGGTAATAACAATAATAATAGTGATAATAACAGAAATAATAATGATAATAACAATAATAATAACGACAATAACATAAATAGTAATGATAATAACAATAATAATAATGGTAATAACAATAATAATAATGGTGTTAACAATAATAATAATAGTGTTAACAATAACAGTAATGATACTGATAATAGCAATACTAATAGAGATAATAACAGTAATAATAATAATAATAATAACACTAATAATGATGATGATAACAGAAATAATAATGATAAGAACAATAATAATAATGATAATAACAGAAATAATAATGATAATAACAATAATGATAATGATAATAACAGAAATAATAATGATAATAACAATAATCATAGTGGTAATAACAATAATAATAATGATAATAACAATAATAATAATGGTAATAACAATAATAATAATGATAATAACAGAAATAATAATGATAATAACAATAATAATAATGGTAATAACAATAATAATAATGATAATAACATAAATAATAATGATAATAACAATAATCATAGTGGTAATAACAATAATAGTAATGATAATAACAATAATAATAATGGTAATAACAATAATAATAATGATAATCACAATAATAATAATGGTAATAACAATAATAATAACGATAATAACAGAAATAATAATGATAATAACAATAATAATAATGGTAATAACGATAATAATAATGATAATAACAGAGATAATAATGTTAATAACAATAATAATTACAATAATAACATAAATAATAATGATAATAACTATAATAATAACGATAATAACAGAAATAATAATGATAATAACAATAATAATAATGGTAATAACAATAATAATAATGATAATAACAGAAATAATAATGTTAATAACAATAATAATAATGGTAATAACAATAATAATAATGATAATAACAGAAATAATAATGATAATAACAATAATAATAA
>CANQJN010000005.1:2882500-2897500 GCA_947623535.1 Coelioxys conoideus | reverse complement strand
GAACATAAATAATAATGATAATAACAATAATAATAACGATAGTAACAGAAATAATAATGATAATAACAATAATAATAATGTTAATAACAGAAATAATAATGATAATAACAATAATAATAATGGTAATAACAGTAATAATAATGATAATAACAATAATAATAATGGTAATAACAATAATAATAATGATAATAACAGAAATAATAATGATAATAACAATAATAATAACGATAAGAACAGAAATAATAGTGATAATAACAATAATAATAATGGTAATAACAATAATAATAATCATAATAACAGAAATAATTGTAATAATAACAATAATAATAAACATATCAGAAATAATAATGATAATAACAATAATAATAATGGTAATAACAATAATAATAATGATAATAACCCTAATAATTATGATTATAACACTAATAATAATGATCATAACAATAATAACAATGATAATAACAGAGATAATAATGTTAATAACAATAATAATTACTATAATAACATAAATAATAATGATAATAACTATAATAATAGCGATAATAACAGAAATAATAATGATAATAACAATAATAATAATGGTAATAACAATAATAATAATGATAATAACAGAAGTAATAATGATAATAACAATAATAATAATAGTAATATCAATAATAATAATGGTAATAACAATATTAATAATGACATTATCGACAATAATAATGATAATAACAGTAATGAGAATGATAATAGCAATAATAATAATGGTAATAACAATAATAATAATAGTGTTAACAATAACAATAATGACAATAACAGTAGTAATAGTGATAATAACAATAGTAATAACGATAATAACAGAAATAATAGTGATAATAACAATAATAATAACGATAATAACAGAAATAATAATGATAATAACAATAATAATAATGGTAATAACAAGTATAATAATGATAATAACAGAAATAATAATGATAATAACAATAATAATAGTAGTAATAACAATAATAATAATGATAATAACAATAATAATAATGGTAATAACAATAATAATAATGATAATAACAGTAGTAATAATGATAATAACAACAATAATGATAATAACAATAATAATAATGATGATAACAGAAATAATAATGATAATAACAATAATCATAGTGGTAATAACAATAATAGTAATGATAATAACAATAATAATAATGGTAATAACAATAATAATAATGAAAATAAAAGAAATAATAATGATAATAACAGAAATAATAATGATAATAACAATAATAATAACGATAATAACATAAATAATAATGATAATAACAATAATAATAATGGTAATAACAATAATAATAGTGATAATAACAGAAATAATAATGATAATAACAATAATAATAACGATAAGAACATAAATAATAATGATAATAACAATAATAATAACGATAAGAACATAAATAATAATGATAATAACAATAATAATATTGGTAATAACAATAATAATAATGGTAATAACAATAATAATAATAGTAATAACAATAATAATAATGATAATAACAGAAGTAATAATGATAATAAGAGGAATAATAGTGATAATAACAATAATAATAATGATAATAACAGTAATGATCATGATAATAACAGAAATAATGATGATAATAACAGACATAATAATGATAATAACAATAATAATAATGGTAATAACAATAATAATAATGAAAATAAAAGAAATAATAATGATAATAACAGAAATAATAATGATAATAACAATAATAATAACGATAATAACATAAATAATAATGATAATAACAATAATAATAATGGTAATAACAATAATAATAGTGATAATAACAGAAATAATAATGATAATAACAATAATAATAACGACAATAACATAAATAGTAATGATAATAACAAAAATAATAATGGTAATAACAATAATAATAATGGTGTTAACAATAATAATAATAGTGTTAACAATAACAGTAATGATACTGATAATAGCAATACTAATAGAGATAATAACAGTAATAATAATAATAATAATAATAATAACACTAATAATGATGATGATAACAGAAATAATAATGATAAGAACAATAATAATAATGATAATAACAGAAATAATAATGATAATAACAATAATGATAATGATAATAACAGAAATAATAATGATAATAACAATAATCATAGTGGTAATAACAATAATAATAATGGTAATAACAATAATAATAATGATAATAACAGAAGTAATAATGATAATAAGAGGAATAATAGTGATAATAACAATAATAATAATGATAATAAAAAAAATAATAATGATAATAACAATAACAATATTGGTAATAACAATAATAATAATGATATTAACAATAATAATAATGGTAATAACAATAATAATAGTGATAATAACATGAATAATAGTGATAATAACAGAAATAATAATTATAATAAGAATAATAATAACGATAATAACAGAAATAATAATCAGAATAACAATAATAATAATGGTAATAACAATACTAATGACGACATTATCGACAATAATAATGAAAATAACAGTAATGATAATGATAATAACAGAAATAATAATGATAATAACAGTAATGATCATGATAATAACAGAAATAATGATGATAATAACAGAAATAATAATGATAATAACAATAATAATAATGGTAATAACAATAATAATAATGAAAATAAAAGAAATAATAATGATAATAACAGAAATAATAATGATAATAACAATAATAATAACGATAATAACATAAATAATAATGATAATAACAATAATAATAATGGTAATAACAATAATAATAGTGATAATAACAGAAATAATAATGATAATAACAATAATAATAACGACAATAACATAAATAGTAATGATAATAACAATAATAATAATGGTAATAACAATAATAATAATGATAATAACAGAAATAATAATGATAATAACAATAATAATAACGATAAGAACATAAATAATAATGATAATAACAATAATAATAACGATAAGAACATAAATAATAATGATAATAACAATAATAATATTGGTAATAACAATAATAATAATGGTAATAACAATAATAATAATGGTAATAACAATAATAATAATGATAATAACAGAAGTAATAATGATAATAAGAGGAATAATAGTGATAATAACAATAATAATAATGATAATAACAGTAATAATAATAATAATAACAATACTAATAATGGTAATAACAATAATAATAATAGTGTTAACAATAACAATAATGACAATAACAGAAGTAATAATGATAATAACAATAATAACAATGGTAATAACAATAATAATGATGATAATAACAATAATAATAACGATAATAACAGAAATAATAATGATAATAACAATAATAATAATGGTAATATCAATAATAATAATGGTAATAACAATAATAATAACGATAATAACAGAAATAATAATGATAATAACAATAATAATAATGGTAATAACAATAATAATAATGATAATAACAGAGATAATAATGTTAATAACAATAATAATAATGGTAATAACAATAATAATAATGATAATAAAAGAAATAATAATGATAATAACAATAATAATAATGATAATAACAATAATAATATTGGTAATAACAATAATAATAATGGTAATAACAATAATAATAATGATAATAACAGAAATAATAATGTTAATAACAATAATAATAATGGTAATAACAATAATAATAATGATAATAACAGAAGTAATAATGATAATAAGAGGAATAATAGTGATAATAACAATAATAATAATGATAAAAAAAAAATAATAATGATAATAACAATAACAATATTGGTAATAACAATAATAATAATGATATTAACAATAATAATAATGGTAATAACAATAATAATAGTGATAATAACATGAATAATAGTGATAATAACAGAAATAATAATTATAATAAGAATAATAATAACGATAATAACAGAAATAATAATCAGAATAACAATAATAATAATGGTAATAACAATACTAATAACGACATTATCGACAATAATAATGAAAATAACAGTAATGATAATGATAATAACAGAAATAATAATGATAATAACAGTAATGATCATGATAATAACAGAAATAATGATGATAATAACAGACATAATAATGATAATAACAATAATAATAATGGTAATAACAATAATAATAATGAAAATAAAAGAAATAATAATGATAATAACAGAAATAATAATGATAATAACAATAATAATAACGATAATAACATAAATAATAATGATAATAACAATAATAATAATGGTAATAACAATAATAATAGTGATAATAACAGAAATAATAATGATAATAACAATAATAATAACGACAATAACATAAATAGTAATGATAATAACAATAATAATAATGGTAATAACAATAATAATAATGGTGTTAACAATAATAATAATAGTGTTAACAATAACAGTAATGATACTGATAATAGCAATACTAATAGAGATAATAACAGTAATAATAATAATAATAATAATAATAACACTAATAATGATGATGATAACAGAAATAATAATGATAAGAACAATAATAATAATGATAATAACAGAAATAATAATGATAATAACAATAATGATAATGATAATAACAGAAATAATAATGATAATAACAATAATCATAGTGGTAATAACAATAATAATAATGATAATAACAATAATAATAATGGTAATAACAATAATAATAATGATAATAACAGAAATAATAATGATAATAACAATAATAATAATGGTAATAACAATAATAATAATGATAATAACATAAATAATAATGATAATAACAATAATCATAGTGGTAATAACAATAATAGTAATGATAATAACAATAATAATAATGGTAATAACAATAATAATAATGATAATCACAATAATAATAATGGTAATAACAATAATAATAACGATAATAACAGAAATAATAATGATAATAACAATAATAATAATGGTAATAACAATAATAATAATGATAATAACAGAAATAATAATGTTAATAACAATAATAATAATGGTAATAACAATAATAATAATGATAATAACAGAAATAATAATGATAATAACAATAATAATAACGATAAGAACATAAATAATAATGATAATAACAATAATAATAACGATAGTAACAGAAATAATAATGATAATAACAATAATAATAATGTTAATAACAGAAATAATAATGATAATAACAATAATAATAATGGTAATAACAGTAATAATAATGATAATAACAATAATAATAATGGTAATAACAATAATAATAATGATAATAACAGAAATAATAATGATAATAACAATAATAATAACGATAAGAACAGAAATAATAGTGATAATAACAATAATAATAATGGTAATAACAATAATAATAATCATAATAACAGAAATAATTGTAATAATAACAATAATAATAAACATATCAGAAATAATAATGATAATAACAATAATAATAATAGTAATAACAATAATAATAATGATAATAACCCTAATAATTATGATTATAACACTAATAATAATGATCATAACAATAATAACAATGATAATAACAGAGATAATAATGTTAATAACAATAATAATTACTATAATAACATAAATAATAATGATAATAACTATAATAATAGCGATAATAACAGAAATAATAATGATAATAACAATAATAATAATGGTAATAACAATAATAATAATGATAATAACAGAAGTAATAATGATAATAACAATAATAATAATAGTAATATCAATAATAATAATGGTAATAACAATATTAATAATGACATTATCGACAATAATAATGATAATAACAGTAATGAGAATGATAATAGCAATAATAATAATGGTAATAACAATAATAATAATAGTGTTAACAATAACAATAATGACAATAACAGTAGTAATAGTGATAATAACAATAGTAATAACGATAATAACAGAAATAATAGTGATAATAACAATAATAATAACGATAATAACAGAAATAATAATGATAATAACAATAATAATAATGGTAATAACAAGTATAATAATGATAATAACAGAAATAATAATGATAATAACAATAATAATAGTAGTAATAACAATAATAATAATGATAATAACAATAATAATAATGGTAATAACAATAATAATAATGATAATAACAGTAGTAATAATGATAATAACAACAATAATGATAATAACAATAATAATAATGATGATAACAGAAATAATAATGATAATAACAATAATCATAGTGGTAATAACAATAATAGTAATGATAATAACAATAATAATAATGGTAATAACAATAATAATAATGAAAATAAAAGAAATAATAATGATAATAACAGAAATAATAATGATAATAACAATAATAATAACGATAATAACATAAATAATAAGGATAATAACAATAATAATAATGGTAATAACAATAATAATAGTGATAATAACAGAAATAATAATGATAATAACAATAATAATAACGATAAGAACATAAATAATAATGATAATAACAATAATAATAACGATAAGAACATAAATAATAATGATAATAACAATAATAATATTGGTAATAACAATAATAATAATGGTAATAACAATAATAATAATAGTAATAACAATAATAATAATGATAATAACAGAAGTAATAATGATAATAAGAGGAATAATAGTGATAATAACAATAATAATAATGATAATAACAGTAATAATAATAATAATAACAATACTAATAATGGTAATAACAATAATAATAATAGTGTTAACAATAACAATAATGACAATAACAGAAGTAATAATGATAATAACAATAATAACAATGGTAATAACAATAATAATGATGATAATAACAATAATAATAACGATAATAACAGAAATAATAATGATAATAACAATAATAATAATGGTAATATCAATAATAATAATGGTAATAACAATAATAATAACGATAATAACAGAAATAATAATGATAATAACAATAATAATAATGGTAATAACAATAATAATAATGATAATAACAGAGATAATAATGTTAATAACAATAATAATAATGGTAATAACAATAATAATAATGATAATAAAAGAAATAATAATGATAATAACAATAATAATAATGATAATAACAATAATAATATTGGTAATAACAATAATAATAATGGTAATAACAATAATAATAATGATAATAACAGAAATAATAATGTTAATAACAATAATAATAATGGTAATAACAATAATAATAATGATAATAACAGAAGTAATAATGATAATAAGAGGAATAATAGTGATAATAACAATAATAATAATGATAAAAAAAAAATAATAATGATAATAACAATAACAATATTGGTAATAACAATAATAATAATGATATTAACAATAATAATAATGGTAATAACAATAATAATAGTGATAATAACATGAATAATAGTGATAATAACAGAAATAATAATTATAATAAGAATAATAATAACGATAATAACAGAAATAATAATCAGAATAACAATAATAATAATGGTAATAACAATACTAATAACGACATTATCGACAATAATAATGAAAATAACAGTAATGATAATGATAATAACAGAAATAATAATGATAATAACAGTAATGATCATGATAATAACAGAAATAATGATGATAATAACAGACATAATAATGATAATAACAATAATAATAATGGTAATAACAATAATAATAATGAAAATAAAAGAAATAATAATGATAATAACAGAAATAATAATGATAATAACAATAATAATAACGATAATAACATAAATAATAATGATAATAACAATAATAATAATGGTAATAACAATAATAATAGTGATAATAACAGAAATAATAATGATAATAACAATAATAATAACGACAATAACATAAATAGTAATGATAATAACAATAATAATAATGGTAATAACAATAATAATAATGGTGTTAACAATAATAATAATAGTGTTAACAATAACAGTAATGATACTGATAATAGCAATACTAATAGAGATAATAACAGTAATAATAATAATAATAATAATAATAACACTAATAATGATGATGATAACAGAAATAATAATGACAATAACAATAATAATAATGGTAATAACAATAATAATAATGATAATAACAATAATAATAATGGTAATAACAATAATAATAATGATAATAACAGAAATAATAATGTTAATAACAACAATAATAATAATGGTAATAACAATAATAATAATGATAATAACAGAAATAATAATGATAATAACAATAATAATAACGATAAGAACATAAATAATAATGATAATAACAATAATAATATTGGTAATAACAATAATAATAATGGTAATAACAATAATAATAATGATAATAACAGAAATAATAATGTTAATAACAATAATAATAATGGTAATAACAATAATAATAATGATAATAACAGAAGTAATAATGATAATAAGAGGAATAATAGTGATAATAACAATAATAATAATGATAATAACAGTAATAATAATAATAATAACAATACTAATAATGGTAATAACAATAATAATAATAGTGTTAACAATAACAATAATGACAATAACAGAAGTAATAATGATAATAACAATAATAACAATGGTAATAACAATAATAATGATGATAATAACAATAATAATAACGATAATAACAGAAATAATAATGATAATAACAATAATAATAATGGTAATATCAATAATAATAATGGTAATAACAATAATAATAACGATAATAACAGAAATAATAATGATAATAACAATAATAATAATGGTAATAACAATAATAATAATGATAATAACAGAGATAATAATGTTAATAACAATAATAATAATGGTAATAACAATAATAATAATGATAATAAAAGAAATAATAATGATAATAACAATAATAATAATGATAATAACAATAATAATATTGGTAATAACAATAATAATAATGATAATAACAGAAATAATAATGTTAATAACAATAATAATAATGGTAATAACAATAATAATAATGATAATAACAGAAGTAATAATGATAATAAGAGGAATAATAGTGATAATAACAATAATAATAATGATAATAAAAAAAATAATAATGATAATAACAATAACAATATTGGTAATAACAATAATAATAATGATATTAACAATAATAATAATGGTAATAACAATAATAATAGTGATAATAACATGAATAATAGTGATAATAACAGAAATAATAATTATAATAAGAATAATAATAACGATAATAACAGAAATAATAATCAGAATAACAATAATAATAATGGTAATAACAATACTAATGACGACATTATCGACAATAATAATGAAAATAACAGTAATGATAATGATAATAACAGAAATAATAATGATAATAACAGTAATGATCATGATAATAACAGAAATAATGATGATAATAACAGAAATAATAATGATAATAACAATAATAATAATGGTAATAACAATAATAATAATGAAAATAAAAGAAATAATAATGATAATAACAGAAATAATAATGATAATAACAATAATAATAACGATAATAACATAAATAATAATGATAATAACAATAATAATAATGGTAATAACAATAATAATAGTGATAATAACAGAAATAATAATGATAATAACAATAATAATAACGACAATAACATAAATAGTAATGATAATAACAATAATAATAATGGTAATAACAATAATAATAATGATAATAACAGAAATAATAATGATAATAACAATAATAATAACGATAAGAACATAAATAATAATGATAATAACAATAATAATAACGATAAGAACATAAATAATAATGATAATAACAATAATAATATTGGTAATAACAATAATAATAATGGTAATAACAATAATAATAATGGTAATAACAATAATAATAATGATAATAACAGAAGTAATAATGATAATAAGAGGAATAATAGTGATAATAACAATAATAATAATGATAATAACAGTAATAATAATAATAATAACAATACTAATAATGGTAATAACAATAATAATAATACTGTTAACAATAACAATAATGACAATAACAGAAGTAATAATGATAATAACAATAATAACAATGGTAATAACAATAATAATGATGATAATAACAATAATAATAACGATAATAACAGAAATAATAATGATAATAACAATAATAATAATGGTAATATCAATAATAATAATGGTAATAACAATAATAATAACGATAATAACAGAAATAATAATGATAATAACAATAATAATAATGGTAATAACAATAATAATAATGATAATAACAGAGATAATAATGTTAATAACAATAATAATAATGGTAATAACAATAATAATAATGATAATAAAAGAAATAATAATGATAATAACAATAATAATAATGATAATAACAATAATAATATTGGTAATAACAATAATAATAATGGTAATAACAATAATAATAATGATAATAACAGAAATAATAATGTTAATAACAATAATAATAATGGTAATAACAATAATAATAATGATAATAACAGAAGTAATAATGATAATAAGAGGAATAATAGTGATAATAACAATAATAATAATGATAAAAAAAAAATAATAATGATAATAACAATAACAATATTGGTAATAACAATAATAATAATGATATTAACAATAATAATAATGGTAATAACAATAATAATAGTGATAATAACATGAATAATAGTGATAATAACAGAAATAATAATTATAATAAGAATAATAATAACGATAATAACAGAAATAATAATCAGAATAACAATAATAATAATGGTAATAACAATACTAATGACGACATTATCGACAATAATAATGAAAATAACAGTAATGATAATGATAATAACAGAAATAATAATGATAATAACAGTAATGATCATGATAATAACAGAAATAATGATGATAATAACAGAAATAATAATGATAATAACAATAATAATAATGGTAATAACAATAATAATAATGAAAATAAAAGAAATAATAATGATAATAACAGAAATAATAATGATAATAACAATAATAATAACGATAATAACATAAATAATAATGATAATAACAATAATAATAATGGTAATAACAATAATAATAGTGATAATAACAGAAATAATAATGATAATAACAATAATAATAACGACAATAACATAAATAGTAATGATAATAACAATAATAATAATGGTAATAACAATAATAATAATGATAATAACAGAAATAATAATGATAATAACAATAATAATAACGATAAGAACATAAATAATAATGATAATAACAATAATAATAACGATAAGAACATAAATAATAATGATAATAACAATAATAATATTGGTAATAACAATAATAATAATGGTAATAACAATAATAATAATGGTAATAACAATAATAATAATGATAATAACAGAAGTAATAATGATAATAAGAAGAATAATAGTGATAATAACAATAATAATAATGATAATAACAGTAATAATAATAATAATAACAATACTAATAATGGTAATAACAATAATAATAATAGTGTTAACAATAACAATAATGACAATAACAGAAGTAATAATGATAATAACAATAATAACAATGGTAATAACAATAATAATGATGATAATAACAATAATAATAACGATAATAACAGAAATAATAATGATAATAACAATAATAATAATGGTAATATCAATAATAATAATGGTAATAACAATAATAATAACGATAATAACAGAAATAATAATGATAATAACAATAATAATAATGGTAATAACAATAATAATAATGATAATAACAGAGATAATAATGTTAATAACAATAATAATAATGGTAATAACAATAATAATAATGATAATAAAAGAAATAATAATGATAATAACAATAATAATAATGATAATAACAATAATAATATTGGTAATAACAATAATAATAATGGTAATAACAATAATAATAATGATAATAACAGAAATAATAATGTTAATAACAATAATAATAATGGTAATAACAATAATAATAATGATAATAACAGAAGTAATAATGATAATAAGAGGAATAATAGTGATAATAACAATAATAATAATGATAAAAAAAAAATAATAATGATAATAACAATAACAATATTGGTAATAACAATAATAATAATGATATTAACAATAATAATAATGGTAATAACAATAATAATAGTGATAATAACATGAATAATAGTGATAATAACAGAAATAATAATTATAATAAGAATAATAATAACGATAATAACAGAAATAATAATCAGAATAACAATAATAATAATGGTAATAACAATACTAATAACGACATTATCGACAATAATAATGAAAATAACAGTAATGATAATGATAATAACAGAAATAATAATGATAATAACAGTAATGATCATGATAATAACAGAAATAATGATGATAATAACAGACATAATAATGATAATAACAATAATAATAATGGTAATAACAATAATAATAATGAAAATAAAAGAAATAATAATGATAATAACAGAAATAATAATGATAATAACAATAATAATAACGATAATAACATAAATAATAATGATAATAACAATAATAATAATGGTAATAACAATAATAATAGTGATAATAACAGAAATAATAATGATAATAACAATAATAATAACGACAATAACATAAATAGTAATGATAATAACAATAATAATAATGGTAATAACAATAATAATAATGGTGTTAACAATAATAATAATAGTGTTAACAATAACAGTAATGATACTGATAATAGCAATACTAATAGAGATAATAACAGTAATAATAATAATAATAATAATAATAACACTAATAATGATGATGATAACAGAAATAATAATGATAAGAACAATAATAATAATGATAATAACAGAAATAATAATGATAATAACAATAATGATAATGATAATAACAGAAATAATAATGATAATAACAATAATCATAGTGGTAATAACAATAATAATAATGATAATAACAATAATAATAATGGTAATAACAATAATAATAATGATAATAACAGAAATAATAATGATAATAACAATAATAATAATGGTAATAACAATAATAATAATGATAATAACATAAATAATAATGATAATAACAATAATCATAGTGGTAATAACAATAATAGTAATGATAATAACAATAATAATAATGGTAATAACAATAATAATAATGATAATCACAATAATAATAATGGTAATAACAATAATAATAACGATAATAACAGAAATAATAATGATAATAACAATAATAATAATGGTAATAACGATAATAATAATGATAATAACAGAGATAATAATGTTAATAACAATAATAATTACAATAATAACATAAATAATAATGATAATAACTATAATAATAACGATAATAACAGAAATAATAATGATAATAACAATAATAATAATGGTAATAACAATAATAATAATGATAATAACAGAAATAATAATGTTAATAACAATAATAATAATGGTAATAACAATAATAATAATGATAATAACAGAAATAATAATGATAATAACAATAATAATAACGATAAGAACATAAATAATAATGATAATAACAATAATAATAACGATAATAACAGAAATAATAATGATAATAACAATAATAATAATGTTAATAACAGAAATAATAATGATAATAACAATAATAATAATGGTAATAACAGTAATAATAATGATAATAACAATAATAATAATGGTAATAACAATAATAATAATGATAATAACAGAAATAATAATGATAATAACAATAATAATAACGATAAGAACAGAAATAATAGTGATAATAACAATAATAATAATGGTAATAACAATAATAATAATCATAATAACAGAAATAATTGTAATAATAACAATAATAATAAACATAATATCAGAAATAATAATGATAATAACAATAATAATAATGGTAATAACAATAATAATAATGATAATAACCCTAATAATTATGATTATAACACTAATAATAATGATCATAACAATAATAACAATGATAATAACAGAGATAATAATGTTAATAACAATAATAATTACTATAATAACATAAATAATAATGATAATAACTATAATAATAGCGATAATAACAGAAATAATAATGATAATAACAATAATAATAATGGTAATAACAATAATAATAATGATAATAACAGAAGTAATAATGATAATAACAATAATAATAATAGTAATATCAATAATAATAATGGTAATAACAATATTAATAATGACATTATCGACAATAATAATGATAATAACAGTAATGAGAATGATAATAGCAATAATAATAATGGTAATAACAATAATAATAATAGTGTTAACAATAACAATAATGACAATAACAGTAGTAATAGTGATAATAACAATAGTAATAACGATAATAACAGAAATAATAGTGATAATAACAATAATAATAACGATAATAACAGAAATAATAATGATAATAACAATAATAATAATGGTAATAACAAGTATAATAATGATAATAACAGAAATAATAATGATAATAACAATAATAATAGTAGTAATAACAATAATAATAATGATAATAACAATAATAATAATGGTAATAACAATAATAATAATGATAATAACAGTAGTAATAATGATAATAACAACAATAATGATAATAACAATAATAATAATGATGATAACAGAAATAATAATGATAATAACAATAATAATAATGATAATAACAGTAATGATAATGATAATAGCAATACAAATAGAGATAATAACAGAAATAATAGTGACAATAACAATAATAATAATGATAACAACAACAATAATGATGATATTAACAATAATAATAATGGTAATAACACTAATATTAATGATAATAACAGAAATAATAATGATAATAACATAAATAACGATGATAATAACAATAAGAACAACGATAATAACATAAATAATAATGATAATATCAGAAATAATAATGATAATAACACTAATAATAATGATAATAACAATAATAATAATGATAATAACAACAATAATAATGATAATAACAGAAATAATAATGATAATACCAATAATATTAATGGTAATAAC
>CANQJN010000005.1:2870000-2877500 GCA_947623535.1 Coelioxys conoideus | reverse complement strand
AATGATAATAAAAAAAATAATAATGATAATAACAATAATAATATTGGTAATAACAATAATAATAATGATATTAACAATAATAATAATGGTAATAACAATAATAATAGTGATAATAACATGAATAATAGTGATAATAACAGAAATAATAATTATAATAAGAATAATAATAACGATAATAACAGAAATAATAATCAGAATAACAATAATAATAATGGTAATAACAATACTAATAACGACATTATCGACAATAATAATGAAAATAACAGTAATGATAATGATAATAACAGAAATAATAATGATAATAACAGTAATGATCATGATAATAACAGAAATAATGATGATAATAACAGAAATAATAATGATAATAACAATAATAATAATGAAAATAAAAGAAATAATAATGATAATAACAGAAATAATAATGATAATAACAATAGTAATAACGATAATAACAGAAATAATAGTGATAATAACAATAATAAGAACGATAATAACAGAAATAATAATGATAATAACAATAATAATAATGATAATAACAGTAATAATAATAATAGTAACAATAATAATAATGATAATAAAGGAACTAGTAATGATAATAACAATAATAAGAATGGTAATAACAATAATAATAATGATAATAACATAAATAACAATGATTATAACAATAATAATAACGATAATAACAGAAATAATAATGAACATAACAATAATAATAATGGTAATAACAATAATAATAATGATATTAACAATAATAATAATGGTAATAACAATAATAATAGTGATAATAACATGAATAATAGTGATAATAACAGAAATAATAATGATAATAACAATAATAATAATGATAATAACAGTAATGATAATGATAATAGCAATGCAAATAGAGATAATAACAGAAATAATAGTGATAATAACAATAATAATAATGATAATAACAACAATAATGATGATATTAACAATAATAATAATGGTAATACAACTCATAATAATGACAATAACAATAATAATAATGGTAATAACAATAATAATAATGATAATAACAGAAATAATAATGATAATACCAATAATAATAATGGTAATAACAATAATAATAATGATAATAAAAGAAATAATAATGATAATAACAATAATAATAACGATAATAACAGAAATAATAATGATAATAACAATAATAATAATGGTAATAACAATAGTAATAACGATAATAACAGAAATAATAATGTTAATAACAATAATAATAACGATAATAACAGAAATAATAATGATAATAAGAATAATAATAATGGTAATGACAATAATAATAATGATAATAACAAAAATAATAATGATAATAACAATAATAATTACGATAATAACAGAAATAATAATGATTATAACAATAATAATAACGATAAGAACATAAAAAATAATGATAATAACAATAATAATAACGATAATAACAGAAATAATAATGATAATAACAATAATAATAATGATAATAACAGAAATAATAATGATAATAACAATAATAATAATGGTAATAACAATAATAATAATGATAATAAAAGAAATAATAATGATAATAAAAAAAATAATAATGATAATAACAATAATAATAATAGTGTTAACAATAACAATAATGACAATAACAGAAATAATAATGATAATAACAATAATAATAATGGTAATAACAATAATAATGATGATAATAACAGAAATAATAATGATAATAACAATAATAATAATGGTAATAACAATAATAATAATGATAATAAAAAAAATAATAATGATAATAACAATAATAATAACGATAATAACAGAAATAATAATGATAATAACAATAAAAATAACGATAATAACATAAATAATAATGATAATAACAATAATAATAATGGTAATAAAAATAATAGCAATGATAATAACATAAATAACAATGATAATAACAATAATAATAACGATAATAACAGAAATAATAATAATAATAACAATAATAATAATGATAATAACAGAAATAATAATGATAATAACAATAATAATAATAGTAATAACAATAATAATAATGATAATGACAGAAATAATAATGATAATAACAATAATAATAATGGTAATAACAATAATAATAGTGATAATAACAATAATAATAACGATAATAACAGAAATAATAATGATAATAACAATAATAATAACGATAATAACAGAAATAATAATGATAATAACAATAGTAATAACGATAATAACAGAAATAATAATGATAATAACAATAATAATAACGATAATAACAGAAATAATAATAATATTAACAATAATAATAATGGTAATAAGAATAATAATAATGATAATAAAGGAAATAATAATGATAATATCAATAATAATAACGATAATAACAGAAATAATAATGGTAATAACAATAATAATAATGGTAATAACAATAATAATAATGATAATAACAGAAATAATAATGTTAATAACAATAATAATAATGGTAATAACAATAATAATAATGATAATAACAGAAATAATAATGATAATAACAATAGTAATAACGATAATAACAGAAATAATAATGATAATAACAGAAATAATAATGATAATAACAATAATAATAATGGTAATAACAATAATAATAATGATAATAACATAAATAACATTGATAATAACAATAAGAATAACGATAATAAGATAAATAATAATGATAATAACAATAATAATTACGATAATAACAGAAATAATAATGATATTAACAATAATAGTAATGGTAATAACAATAATAATAATGATAATAAAAGAAATAATAATGATAATAACAATAATAATAATGGCAAGAACAATAATAATAATGATAATAACATAAATAACATTGATAATAACAATAAGAATAACGATAATAAGATAAATAATAATGATAATAACAGAAATAATAATGATAATAACAGAAATAATAACGATAATAAGAATAATAAGAATGATAATAACAATAATAATAATTGTAACGACAATAATAATAATTATAATAAGAGTAGTCATAATGATAATAACATAAATGACAATGAAAATAACAATATGAATAACGATAATAACAAAAATAATAATGATAATAACAATAATAATAACGGTAATAACAATAATAATAGTGATAATAACAGAAATAATTATGATAATAACAATAATAATAACGATAATAACAGAAATAATAATTATAATAACAATAATAATAACGATAATAACAGAAATAATAATCAGAATAACAATAATAATGATGGTAATAGCAATAGTAATAATGACATTATCCACAATAATAATGATAATAACCGAAATGATAATGATAATAACGATAATAATAATGGTAATAACAATAATAATAATGGCATTATCGACAGTAATAAAGATAACAACAGTAATGATAATGATAATAGCAAGACTAATAAAGATAATAACAGTAATAATAATAATAATAACAATAATAAGAATGATAATAACAATAATAATAATGGTAATAACACTAATAATAATGACAATAACAATAATAATAATGGTAATAACAATAATAATAATGATAATAAAAGAAATAATAATGATAATAACAATAATTATAATGGTAATAACAATAATAATAATGATAATAACAGAAATAATAATGATAATAACAATAATAACAACGATAATAACAGAAATAATAATGCGAATAACAATAATAATATTGGTAATAACAATAATAATAATGATAATAAAAAAAATAATAATGATAATAAAAGAAATAATAATGATAATAACAATAATAATAATGATAATAACAGTAATGATAATGATAATAGCAATACAAATAGAGATAATAACAGAAATAATAGTGATAATAACAATAATAATAATGATAATAACAACAATAATAATGATAATAAAAGAAATAATAATGATAATAAAAGAAATAATAATGATAATAACAATAATTATAATGGTAATAACAATAATAATAATGATAATAACAGAAATAATAATGATAATAACAATAATAACAACGATAATAACAGAAATAATAATGCGAATAACAATAATAATATTGGTAATAACAATAATAATAATGATAATAAAAAAAATAATAATGATAATAAAAGAAATAATAATGATAATAACAATAATAATAATGATAATAACAGTAATGATAATGATAATAGCAATACAAATAGAGATAATAACAGAAATAATAGTGATAATAACAATAATAATAATGATAATAACAACAATAATAATGATAATAAAAGAAATAATAATGATAATAAAAGAAATAATAATGATAATAACAATAATAATAATGATAATAACAGTAATGATAATGATAATAGCAATACAAATAGAGATAATAACAGAAATAATAGTGATAATAACAATAATAATAATGATAATAACAACAATAATGATGATATTAACAATAATAATAATGGTAATAACACTAATAATAATGACAATAACAATATTAATAATGACGTTATCGACAATAATAATGATAATAACAGTAATGAGAATGATAATAACAGAAATAATAATGATAATAACAATACTAATAATGGTAATAACAATAATAATAATGATAATGAAAGAAATAATAATGATAATAACAATAATTATAATGGTAATAACAATAATAATAATGATAATAGAAAAAATAATAATGATAACAACAATAATAATAATGGTAATAACAATAGTAATAACGATAATAACAGAAATAATAATGTTAATAACAATAATAATAATGATAATAACAATAATAATAATGGTAATAACAATAATAATAATGGTAATAACAATATTAATAATGACATTATCGACAGTAATAATGATAATAACAGTAATGAGAATGATAATAGCAATAATAATAATGGTAATAACAATAATAATAATAGTAATAACAATAATAATAATGATAATAACAGAAATAATAATGATTATAACAATAATAATAACGATAAGAACATAAATAATAATGATAATAACAATAATAATAACGATAATAACAGAAATAATAATGATAATAACAATAATAATAACGATAATAACAGAAATAATGATGATATTAACAATAATAATAATGGTAATAACACTAATAATAATGACAATAACAATATTAATAATGACGTTATCGACAATAATAATGATAATAACAGTAATGAGAATGATAATAACAGAAATAATAATGATAATAACATAAATAATAATGATAATAACTATAATAATAACGATAATAACAGTAATAATAATGATAATAACAATAATAATAATGGTAATAACAATAATAATGATGATAATAACAGAAATAATAATGATAATAACAATAATACTAATGGTAATAACAATAATAATAATGATAATAAAAGAAATAAAAATGATAATAACAATAATTATAATGGTAATAACAATAATAATAATGATAATAAAAAAAATAATAATGATAATAACAATAATAATAATGGTAATAACAATAATAATAATGATAATAAAAAAAATAATAATGATAATAACAATAATAATAATGATAATAACAGAAATAATAATGATAATAACAATAATACTAATGGTAATAACAATAATAATAATGATAATAAAAGAAATAATAATGATAATAACAATAATTATAATGGTAATAACAATAATAATAATGATAATAAAAAAAATAATAATGATAATAACAATAATAATAATAGTGTTAACAATAACAATAATGACAATAACAGAAATAATAATGATAATAACAATAATAATAATGGTAATAACAATAATAATGATGATAATAACAGAAATAATAATGATAATAACAATAATAATAATGGTAATAACAATAATAATAATGATAATAACAGAAATAATAATGATAATAACAATAATAATAACGATAAGAACAGAAATAATAGTGATAATAACAATAATAATAATGGTAATAACAATAATAATAATCATAATAACAGAAATAATTGTAATAATAACAATAATAATAAACATAATAACAGAAATAATAATGATAATAACAATAATAATAATGATAATAACAATAATAATAATGGTAATAACAGTAATAATAATGATAATAACAATAATAATAATGGTAATAACAATAATAATAATGATAATAACAGAAATAATAATGATAATAACAATAATAATAACGATAAGAACAGAAATAATAGTGATAATAACAATAATAATAATGGTAATAACAATAATAATAATCATAATAACAGAAATAATTGTAATAATAACAATAATAATAAACATAATATCAGAAATAATAATGATAATAACAATAATAATAATGGTAATAACAATAATAATAATGATAATAACCCTAATAATTATGATTATAACACTAATAATAATGATCATAACAATAATAACAATGATAATAACAGAGATAATAATGTTAATAACAATAATAATTACTATAATAACATAAATAATAATGATAATAACTATAATAATAGCGATAATAACAGAAATAATAATGATAATAACAATAATAATAATGGTAATAACAATAATAATAATGATAATAACAGAAGTAATAATGATAATAACAATAATAATAATAGTAATATCAATAATAATAATGGTAATAACAATATTAATAATGACATTATCGACAATAATAATGATAATAACAGTAATGAGAATGATAATAGCAATAATAATAATGGTAATAACAATAATAATAATAGTGTTAACAATAACAATAATGACAATAACAGTAGTAATAGTGATAATAACAATAGTAATAACGATAATAACAGAAATAATAGTGATAATAACAATAATAATAACGATAATAACAGAAATAATAATGATAATAACAATAATAATAATGGTAATAACAAGTATAATAATGATAATAACAGAAATAATAATGATAATAACAATAATAATAGTAGTAATAACAATAATAATAATGATAATAACAATAATAATAATGGTAATAACAATAATAATAATGATAATAACAGTAGTAATAATGATAATAACAACAATAATGATAATAACAATAATAATAATGATGATAACAGAAATAATAATGATAATAACAATAATAATAATGATAATAACAGTAATGATAATGATAATAGCAATACAAATAGAGATAATAACAGAAATAATAGTGACAATAACAATAATAATAATGATAACAACAACAATAATGATGATATTAACAATAATAATAATGGTAATAACACTAATATTAATGATAATAACAGAAATAATAATGATAATAACATAAATAACGATGATAATAACAATAAGAACAACGATAATAACATAAATAATAATGATAATATCAGAAATAATAATGATAATAACACTAATAATAATGATAATAACAATAATAATAATGATAATAACAACAATAATAATGATAATAACAGAAATAATAATGATAATACCAATAATATTAATGGTAATAACAATAATAATAATGATAATAACGATAGTAATAACGATAATAACAGAAATAATAGTGATAATAACAATAATAATAACGAT
>CANQJN010000005.1:2835000-2865000 GCA_947623535.1 Coelioxys conoideus | reverse complement strand
AATAATAATGGTAATAACAATAATAATAGTGATAATAACATGAATAATAGTGATAATAACAGAAATAATAATTATAATAAGAATAATAATAACGATAATAACAGAAATAATAATCAGAATAACAATAATAATAATGGTAATAACAATACTAATAACGACATTATCGACAATAATAATGAAAATAACAGTAATGATAATGATAATAACAGAAATAATAATGATAATAACAGTAATGATCATGATAATAACAGAAATAATGATGATAATAACAGAAATAATAATGATAATAACAATAATAATAATGAAAATAAAAGAAATAATAATGATAATAACAGAAATAATAATGATAATAACAATAGTAATAACGATAATAACAGAAATAATAGTGATAATAACAATAATAAGAACGATAATAACAGAAATAATAATGATAATAACAATAATAATAATGATAATAACAGTAATAATAATAATAGTAACAATAATAATAATGATAATAAAGGAACTAGTAATGATAATAACAATAATAAGAATGGTAATAACAATAATAATAATGATAATAACATAAATAACAATGATTATAACAATAATAATAACGATAATAACAGAAATAATAATGAACATAACAATAATAATAATGGTAATAACAATAATAATAATGATATTAACAATAATAATAATGGTAATAACAATAATAATAGTGATAATAACATGAATAATAGTGATAATAACAGAAATAATAATGATAATAACAATAATAATAATGATAATAACAGTAATGATAATGATAATAGCAATGCAAATAGAGATAATAACAGAAATAATAGTGATAATAACAATAATAATAATGATAATAACAACAATAATGATGATATTAACAATAATAATAATGGTAATACAACTCATAATAATGACAATAACAATAATAATAATGGTAATAACAATAATAATAATGATAATAACAGAAATAATAATGATAATACCAATAATAATAATGGTAATAACAATAATAATAATGATAATAAAAGAAATAATAATGATAATAACAATAATAATAACGATAATAACAGAAATAATAATGATAATAACAATAATAATAATGGTAATAACAATAGTAATAACGATAATAACAGAAATAATAATGTTAATAACAATAATAATAACGATAATAACAGAAATAATAATGATAATAAGAATAATAATAATGGTAATGACAATAATAATAATGATAATAACAAAAATAATAATGATAATAACAATAATAATTACGATAATAACAGAAATAATAATGATTATAACAATAATAATAACGATAAGAACATAAAAAATAATGATAATAACAATAATAATAACGATAATAACAGAAATAATAATGATAATAACAATAATAATAATGATAATAACAGAAATAATAATGATAATAACAATAATAATAATGGTAATAACAATAATAATAATGATAATAAAAGAAATAATAATGATAATAAAAAAAATAATAATGATAATAACAATAATAATAATAGTGTTAACAATAACAATAATGACAATAACAGAAATAATAATGATAATAACAATAATAATAATGGTAATAACAATAATAATGATGATAATAACAGAAATAATAATGATAATAACAATAATAATAATGGTAATAACAATAATAATAATGATAATAAAAAAAATAATAATGATAATAACAATAATAATAACGATAATAACAGAAATAATAATGATAATAACAATAAAAATAACGATAATAACATAAATAATAATGATAATAACAATAATAATAATGGTAATAAAAATAATAGCAATGATAATAACATAAATAACAATGATAATAACAATAATAATAACGATAATAACAGAAATAATAATAATAATAACAATAATAATAATGATAATAACAGAAATAATAATGATAATAACAATAATAATAATAGTAATAACAATAATAATAATGATAATGACAGAAATAATAATGATAATAACAATAATAATAATGGTAATAACAATAATAATAGTGATAATAACAATAATAATAACGATAATAACAGAAATAATAATGATAATAACAATAATAATAACGATAATAACAGAAATAATAATGATAATAACAATAGTAATAACGATAATAACAGAAATAATAATGATAATAACAATAATAATAACGATAATAACAGAAATAATAATAATATTAACAATAATAATAATGGTAATAAGAATAATAATAATGATAATAAAGGAAATAATAATGATAATATCAATAATAATAACGATAATAACAGAAATAATAATGGTAATAACAATAATAATAATGGTAATAACAATAATAATAATGATAATAACAGAAATAATAATGTTAATAACAATAATAATAATGGTAATAACAATAATAATAATGATAATAACAGAAATAATAATGATAATAACAATAGTAATAACGATAATAACAGAAATAATAATGATAATAACAGAAATAATAATGATAATAACAATAATAATAATGGTAATAACAATAATAATAATGATAATAACATAAATAACATTGATAATAACAATAAGAATAACGATAATAAGATAAATAATAATGATAATAACAATAATAATTACGATAATAACAGAAATAATAATGATATTAACAATAATAGTAATGGTAATAACAATAATAATAATGATAATAAAAGAAATAATAATGATAATAACAATAATAATAATGGCAAGAACAATAATAATAATGATAATAACATAAATAACATTGATAATAACAATAAGAATAACGATAATAAGATAAATAATAATGATAATAACAGAAATAATAATGATAATAACAGAAATAATAACGATAATAAGAATAATAAGAATGATAATAACAATAATAATAATTGTAACGACAATAATAATAATTATAATAAGAGTAGTCATAATGATAATAACATAAATGACAATGAAAATAACAATATGAATAACGATAATAACAAAAATAATAATGATAATAACAATAATAATAACGGTAATAACAATAATAATAGTGATAATAACAGAAATAATTATGATAATAACAATAATAATAACGATAATAACAGAAATAATAATTATAATAACAATAATAATAACGATAATAACAGAAATAATAATCAGAATAACAATAATAATGATGGTAATAGCAATAGTAATAATGACATTATCCACAATAATAATGATAATAACCGAAATGATAATGATAATAACGATAATAATAATGGTAATAACAATAATAATAATGGCATTATCGACAGTAATAAAGATAACAACAGTAATGATAATGATAATAGCAAGACTAATAAAGATAATAACAGTAATAATAATAATAATAACAATAATAAGAATGATAATAACAATAATAATAATGGTAATAACACTAATAATAATGACAATAACAATAATAATAATGGTAATAACAATAATAATAATGATAATAAAAGAAATAATAATGATAATAACAATAATTATAATGGTAATAACAATAATAATAATGATAATAACAGAAATAATAATGATAATAACAATAATAACAACGATAATAACAGAAATAATAATGCGAATAACAATAATAATATTGGTAATAACAATAATAATAATGATAATAAAAAAAATAATAATGATAATAAAAGAAATAATAATGATAATAACAATAATAATAATGATAATAACAGTAATGATAATGATAATAGCAATACAAATAGAGATAATAACAGAAATAATAGTGATAATAACAATAATAATAATGATAATAACAACAATAATAATGATAATAAAAGAAATAATAATGATAATAAAAGAAATAATAATGATAATAACAATAATTATAATGGTAATAACAATAATAATAATGATAATAACAGAAATAATAATGATAATAACAATAATAACAACGATAATAACAGAAATAATAATGCGAATAACAATAATAATATTGGTAATAACAATAATAATAATGATAATAAAAAAAATAATAATGATAATAAAAGAAATAATAATGATAATAACAATAATAATAATGATAATAACAGTAATGATAATGATAATAGCAATACAAATAGAGATAATAACAGAAATAATAGTGATAATAACAATAATAATAATGATAATAACAACAATAATAATGATAATAAAAGAAATAATAATGATAATAAAAGAAATAATAATGATAATAACAATAATAATAATGATAATAACAGTAATGATAATGATAATAGCAATACAAATAGAGATAATAACAGAAATAATAGTGATAATAACAATAATAATAATGATAATAACAACAATAATGATGATATTAACAATAATAATAATGGTAATAACACTAATAATAATGACAATAACAATATTAATAATGACGTTATCGACAATAATAATGATAATAACAGTAATGAGAATGATAATAACAGAAATAATAATGATAATAACAATACTAATAATGGTAATAACAATAATAATAATGATAATGAAAGAAATAATAATGATAATAACAATAATTATAATGGTAATAACAATAATAATAATGATAATAGAAAAAATAATAATGATAACAACAATAATAATAATGGTAATAACAATAGTAATAACGATAATAACAGAAATAATAATGTTAATAACAATAATAATAATGATAATAACAATAATAATAATGGTAATAACAATAATAATAATGGTAATAACAATATTAATAATGACATTATCGACAGTAATAATGATAATAACAGTAATGAGAATGATAATAGCAATAATAATAATGGTAATAACAATAATAATAATAGTAATAACAATAATAATAATGATAATAACAGAAATAATAATGATTATAACAATAATAATAACGATAAGAACATAAATAATAATGATAATAACAATAATAATAACGATAATAACAGAAATAATAATGATAATAACAATAATAATAACGATAATAACAGAAATAATGATGATATTAACAATAATAATAATGGTAATAACACTAATAATAATGACAATAACAATATTAATAATGACGTTATCGACAATAATAATGATAATAACAGTAATGAGAATGATAATAACAGAAATAATAATGATAATAACATAAATAATAATGATAATAACTATAATAATAACGATAATAACAGTAATAATAATGATAATAACAATAATAATAATGGTAATAACAATAATAATGATGATAATAACAGAAATAATAATGATAATAACAATAATACTAATGGTAATAACAATAATAATAATGATAATAAAAGAAATAAAAATGATAATAACAATAATTATAATGGTAATAACAATAATAATAATGATAATAAAAAAAATAATAATGATAATAACAATAATAATAATGGTAATAACAATAATAATAATGATAATAAAAAAAATAATAATGATAATAACAATAATAATAATGATAATAACAGAAATAATAATGATAATAACAATAATACTAATGGTAATAACAATAATAATAATGATAATAAAAGAAATAATAATGATAATAACAATAATTATAATGGTAATAACAATAATAATAATGATAATAAAAAAAATAATAATGATAATAACAATAATAATAATAGTGTTAACAATAACAATAATGACAATAACAGAAATAATAATGATAATAACAATAATAATAATGGTAATAACAATAATAATGATGATAATAACAGAAATAATAATGATAATAACAATAATAATAATGGTAATAACAATAATAATAATGATAATAAAAAAAATAATAATGATAATAACAGAAATAATAATGATAATAACAATAATAATAACGATAATAACAGAAATAATAATGAGAATAACAATAATAATAATGGTAATAACAATAATAATAATGATAATAAAAAAAATAATAATGATAATAGAAATAATAATGATAATAACAATAATAATAATGATAATAACAGTAATGATAATGATAATAGCAATACAAATAGAGATAATAACAGAAATAATAGTGATAATAACTATAATAATAATGATAATAACAACAATAATGATGACATTAACAATAATAATAATGGTAATAACACTCATAATAATGACAATAACAATAATAATAATGGTAATAACAATAATAATAATGATAATAACAGAAATAATAATGATAATAACAATAATACTAATGGTAATAACAATAATAATAATGATAATAAAAGAAATAAAAATGATAATAACAATAATTATAATGGTAATAACAATAATAATAATGATAATAAAAAAAATAATAATGATAATAACAATAATAATAATGGTAATAACAATAATAATAATGATAATAAAAAAAATAATAATGATAATAACAATAATAATAACGATAATAACAGAAATAATAATGATAATAACAATAATAATAATGGTAATAACAATAGTAATAACGATAATAACAGAAATAATAATGTTAATAACAATAATAATAACGATAATAACAGAAATAATAATGATAATAAGAATAATAATAATGGTAATGACAATAATAATAATGATAATAACAAAAATAATAATGATAATAACAATAATAATTACGATAATAACAGAAATAATAATGATAATAACAATAATAATAATGGTAATAACAATAATAATAATGATAATAACATAAATAATAATGATAATAACAGTAATGAGAATGATAATAGCAATAATAAAAATGGTAATAACAATAATAATAATAGTAATAACAATAATAATAATGATAATAACAGAAATAATAAGGATTATAACAATAATAATAACGATAAGAACATAAAAAATAATGATAATAACAATAATAATAACGATAATAACAGAAATAATAATTATAATAACAATAATAATAATGATAATGACAGAAATAATAATGATAATAACAATAATAATAATGGTAATAACAATAATAATAGTGATAATAACAATAATAATAACGATAATAACAGAAATAATAATGATAATAACAATAATAATAACGATAATAACAGAAATAATAATGATATTAACAATAATAATAATGGTAATAAGAATAATAATAATGATAATAAAGGAAATAATAATGGTAATAACAATAATAATAATGATAATAACATAAATAACAATGAAAATAGCAATAATAATAGTGGTAATAACAATAATAATAATGATAATAACATAAATAATAATGATAATAACAATAATAATTACGATAATAACAGAAATAATAATAATAATAACAATAATAATAATGATAATAACAGAAATAATAACGATAATAAGAATAATAAGAATGATAATAACAATAATAATAATTGTAATGACAATAATAATAATTATAATAACAGTAGTCATAATGATAATAACATAAATGACAATGAAAATAACAATAAGATTAACGATAATAACATAAATAATAATGATAATAACAATAATAATAACAATAATAACAGAAATAATAATGATACTAACAATAATAATAATAGTGTTAACAATAACAATAATGACAATAACAGAAATAATAATGATAATAACAATAATAATAATGGTAATAACAATAATAATGATGGTAATAACAATAATAATAATGATAATAACAATAATAATAATAGTAATAACAATAATAATAATGATAATGACAGAAATAATAATGATAATAACAATAATAATAATGGTAATAACAAAAATAATAATGATAATAACCCTAATAATTATGATAATAACAACAATAATAATAATAACTGTAGTAATAATGATAATATCTACAATAATGATGATATTAACTATGATAATAATGATAATAACACTAATAATAATGATAACAACAATAATATCAATTATAATCACAGAAATAATAATAATAATAACAATAATAATAATAATAACAGAAAAAATAATGATAATAACAATAATAATAATGGTAATAACAATAATAACAATGATAATATCATAAATAACAATGATAATAACAATAAAAATAACGATAATAACATAAATAATAATGATAATAACAATAATAATAATGGTAATAACAATAATAACAATGATAATAAAAGAAATAATAATGATAATAACGTAATTATAATGGTAATAACAATAATTATAATGGTAATAACAATAATAATAATGATAATAACAGAAATAATAATGATAATAACAATAATAATAACGATAATAACAGAAATAATAATGAGAATAACAATAATAATAATGATAATAACAATAATAATAACGATAATAACAGAAATAATAATGATAATAACAATAATAATAATGGTAATAACAGAAATAATAATGATAATAACAATAATAATAATAGTAATAACAATAATAATAATGATAATGACAGAAATAATAATGATAATAATAATAATAATAATGGTAATAACAAAAATAATAATGATAATAACCCTAATAATTATGATAATAACAACAATAATAATAATAACTGTAGTAATAATGACAATATCTACAATAATGATGATATTAACTATGATAATAATGATAATAACACTAATAATAATGATAACAACAATAATATCAATTATAATCACAGAAATAATAATAATAATAACAATAATAATAATAATAACAGAAATAATAATGATAATAACAATAATAATAATGGTAATAATAATAATAACAATGATAATATCATAAATAACAATGATAATAACAATAAAAATAACGATAATAACATAAATAATAATGATAATAACAATAATAATAATGGTAATAACAATAATAACAATGATAATAAAAGAAATAATAATGATAATAACGTAATTATAATGGTAATAACAATAATTATAATGGTAATAACAATAATAATAATGATAATAACAGAAATAATAATGATAATAACAATAATAATAACGATAATAACAGATATAATAATGAGAATAACAATAATAATAATGGTAATAACAATAATAATAATGATAATAAAAAAAATAATAATGATAATAAAAGAAATAATAATGATAATAACAATAATAATAATGGTAATAACAATAATAATAATGATAATAAAAGAAATAATAATGATAATAACAATAATTATAATGGTAATAACAATAATAATAATGATAATAAAAAAAATAATAATGATAATAACAATAATAATAATAGTGTTAACAATAACAATAATGACAATAACAGAAATAATAATGATAATAACAATAATAATAATGGTAATAACAATAATAATGATGATAATAACAGAAATAATAATGATAATAACAATAATAATAATGGTAATAACAATAATAATAATGATAATAAAAAAAATAATAATGATAATAACAATAATAATAACGATAATAACAGAAATAATAATGATAATAACAATAATAATAATGGTAATAACAATAGTAATAACGATAATAACAGAAATAATAATGTTAATAACAATAATAATAACGATAATAACAGAAATAATAATGATAATAAGAATAATAATAATGGTAATGACCATAATAATAATGATAATAACAAAAATAATAATGATAATAACAATAATAATTACGATAATAACAGAAATAATAATGATAATAACAATAACAATAATGGTAATAACAATAATAATAATGATAATAACAGAAATAATAATGATTATAACAATAATAATAACGATAAGAACATAAAAAATAATGATAATAACAATAATAATAACGATAATAACAGAAATAATAATGATAATCACAATAATAATAATGATAATAACAGAAATAATAATGATAATAACAATAATAATAATGGTAATAACAATAATAATAATGATAATAAAAGAAATAATAATGATTATAACAATAATAATAACGATAAGAACATAAAAAATAATGATAATAACAATAATAATAATAGTGTTAACAATAACAATAATGACAATAACAGAAATAATAATGATAATAACAATAATAATAATGGTAATAACAATAATAATGATGATAATAACAGAAATAATAATGATAATAACAATAATAATAATGATAATAACAATAATAATAATGGTAATAACAATAATAATAATGATAATAACAGTAGTAATAATGATAATAACAACAATAATGATGCTATTAACAATAATAATAATGATAATAACTATAATAATAATGATAATAACAATAATAATAATAATAATAACAGAAATAATAATGATAATAACGATAATAACAGAAATAATAATGATAATAACAATAATAATAATGGTAATATCAATAATAATAATGGTAATAACAATAATAATAACGATAATAACAGAAATAATAATGATAATAACAATAATAATAATGGTAATAACAATAATAATAATGATAATAACAGAGATAATAATGTTAATAACAATAATAATAATGGTAATAACAATAATAATAATGATAATAAAAGAAATAATAATGATAATAACAATAATAATAATGATAATAACAATAATAATATTGGTAATAACAATAATAATAATGGTAATAACAATAATAATAATGATAATAACAGAAATAATAATGTTAATAACAATAATAATAATGGTAATAACAATAATAATAATGATAATAACAGAAGTAATAATGATAATAAGAGGAATAATAGTGATAATAACAATAATAATAATGATAATAAAAAAAATAATAATGATAATAACAATAACAATATTGGTAATAACAATAATAATAATGATATTAACAATAATAATAATGGTAATAACAATAATAATAGTGATAATAACATGAATAATAGTGATAATAACAGAAATAATAATTATAATAAGAATAATAATAACGATAATAACAGAAATAATAATCAGAATAACAATAATAATAATGGTAATAACAATACTAATAACGACATTATCGACAATAATAATGAAAATAACAGTAATGATAATGATAATAACAGAAATAATAATGATAATAACAGTAATGATCATGATAATAACAGAAATAATGATGATAATAACAGAAATAATAATGATAATAACAATAATAATAATGGTAATAACAATAATAATAATGAAAATAAAAGAAATAATAATGATAATAACAGAAATAATAATGATAATAACAATAATAATAACGATAATAACATAAATAATAATGATAATAACAATAATAATAATGGTAATAACAATAATAATAGTGATAATAACAGAAATAATAATGATAATAACAATAATAATAACGACAATAACATAAATAGTAATGATAATAACAATAATAATAATGGTAATAACAATAATAATAATGGTGTTAACAATAATAATAATAGTGTTAACAATAACAGTAATGATACTGATAATAGCAATACTAATAGAGATAATAACAGTAATAATAATAATAATAATAATAATAGCACTAATAATGATGATGATAACAGAAATAATAATGATAAGAACAATAATAATAATGATAATAACAGAAATAATAATGATAATAACAATAATGATAATGATAATAACAGAAATAATAATGATAATAACAATAATAATAAAGGTAATAACAATAATAATAATCATAATAACAGAAATAATAATGTTAATAACAATAATAATAATGGTAATAACAATAATAATAATGATAATAACAGAAATAATAATGATAATAACAATAATAATAATGGTAATAACAATAATAATAATGATAATAAAAGAAATAATAATGATCATAACAATAATTATAATGGTAATAACAATAATTATAATGGTAATAACAATAATAATAATGATAATAACAGAAATAATAATGATAATAACAATAATAATAACGATAATAACAGCAATAATAATCAGAATAACAATAATAATAATGGTAATAACAATAATAATAATGATAATAAAAAAATAATAATGATAATAACAATAATAATAATGGTAACAACAACAATAATAATGAGAATAACAATAATAATAATGGTAATAACAATAATAATAATGATAATAAAAAAATAATAATGATAATAACAAGAATAATAACGATAATAACAGAAATAATAATGATAATAACAATAATAATAATGGTAACAAAAACAATAATAATGATAATAACAATAATAATAATGGTAATAACAATAATAATAATGATAATAAAAGAAATAATAATGATAATAACAATAATAATAACGATAATAACATAAATAATAATGATAATATAAGAATAATAATAATGGTAATAACAATAATAATAATGATAATAACAGAAATAATAATGATAATAACAATAATAATAACGATAAGAACATAAATAATAATGATAATAACAATAATAATAATGGTAATAACAGAAATAATAATGATAATACCGATAATAATAATGGTAATAACAATAATAATAATGATAATAAAAAAATAATAATGATAATAACAATAATAATAATGGTAACAACAACAATAATAATGATAATAACAGAAATAATAATGATAATAACAATAATAATAATGGTAATAACAGAAATAATAATGATAATACCGGTAATAATAATGGTAATAACAGAAATAATAATGATAATAACAATAATAATAACGATAATAACATAAATAATAATGATAATAACAATAATAATAATGGTAATAACAATAATAATAGTGATAATAACAGAAATAATAATGATAATAACAATAATAATAACGACAATAACATAAATAGTAATGATAATAACAATAATAATAATGGTAATAACAATAATAATAATGATAATAACAATAATAATTATGGTAATAACAATAATAATAATGATGATAACAGAAATAATAATGATAATAACAATAATAATAGTGGTAATAACAATAATAATAATGATAATAACATAAATAATAATGATAATAACAATAATAATTACGATAATAACACAAATAATAATAATAATAACAATAATAAGAATGATAATAACAATAATAATAATGGTAATAACAATAATAATAATGATAATAACAGTAGTAATAATGATAATAACAACAATAATGATGCTATTAACAATAATAATAATGATAATAACTATAATAATAATGATAATAACAATAATAATAATAATAATAACAGAAATAATAATGATAATAACAATAATAACAGCGATAATAATGATAATAACAATAATAACAGCAATAATAATGATAATAACATTACTAATAATGATAATAACAGAAATAATAACGATAATAAGAGAAATAATAATGATAATAACAATAATAATAATGATGATAACAGAAATAATAATGATAATAACAATAATAATAATGATAATAACAGTAATGATAATGATAATAGCAATACAAATAGAGATAATAACAGAAATAATAGTGATAATAACAATAATGATGATATTAACAATAATAATAATGGTAATAACACTAATAATAATGACAATAACAATAATAATAATGGTAATAACAATAATAATAATGATAATAAAAGAAATAATAATGATAATAACAATAATTATAATGGTAATAACAATAATAATAATGATAATAACAGAAATAATAATGATAATAACAATAATAACAACGATAATAACAGAAATAATAATGAGAATAACAATAATAATAATGGTAATAACAATAATAATAATGATAATAAAAAAAATAATAATGATAATAAAAGAAATAATAATGATAATAACAATAATAATAATGATAATAACAGTAATGATAATGATAATAGCAATACAAGTAGAGATAATAACAGAAATAATAGTGATAATAACAATAATAATAATGATAATAACAACAATAATGATGATAATAACAATAATAATAATGGTAATAACAATAATAATTACGATAATAACAGAAATAATAATGATAATAACAATAATAATAATGATAATAACAGAAATAATAATGATAATAACAATAATAATAATAGTAATAACAATAATAATAATGATAATGACAGAAATAATAATGATAATAACAATAATAATAATGGTAATAACAAAAATAACAATGATAATAACAATAAAAATAACGATAATAACATAAATAATAATGATAATAACAATAATAATAATGGTAATAAAAATAATAGCAATGATAATAACATAAATAACAATGATAATAACAATAATAATAATGGTAATAAGAATAATAATAATGATAATAAAGGAAATAATAATTATAATATCAATAATAATAACGATAATAACAGAAATAATAATGATAATAACAATAATAATAATGGTAATAACAATAATAATAATGATAATAAAAGAAATAATAATGATAATAACAATAATAATAATGATAATAACAATAATAATAATGATAATAACAATAATAATAGTGATAATAACAATAATAATAATGATAATAACAGAAATAATAATGATAATAACAATAGTAATAACGATAATAACAGAAATAATAATGATAATAACAGAAATAATAATGATAATAACAATAATAATAATGGTAATAACAATAACAATAATGATAATAACATAAATAACAATGGAGATAGCAATAATAACAGTGGTAATAACAATAATAATAATGATAATAACATAAATAATAATGATAATAACAATAATAATTACGATAATAACAGAAACAATAATAATAATAACAATAATAATAATGATAATAACAGTAATAATAAAAATAATAACAATAATAATAATGACAATAACAGAAATAGTAATGACAATAACAGAAATAATAATGATAATAACAGTAATGATAATGATAATAGCAATACTAATAATGATAATAACAATAATAATAATGGTAATAACACTAATAATAATGATAATAACAATAATAATTATGGTAATAACAATAATAATAATGATGATAACAGAAATAATAATGATAATAACAATAATAATAGTGGTAATAACAATAATAATAATGATAATAACAAAAATAATAATGATAATAACAATAATAATTACGATAATAACACAAATAATAATAATAATAACAATAATAAGAATGATAATAACAATAATAATAATGGTAATAACAATAATAATAATGATAATAACAGTAGTAATAATGATAATAACAACAATAATGATGCTATTAACAATAATAATAATGATAATAACTATAATAATAATGATAATAACAGTAATAATAATAATAATAACAGAAATAATAATGATAATAACAATAATAACAGCGATAATAATGATAATAACAATAATAACAGCAATAATAATGATAATAACATTACTAATAATGATAATAACAGAAATAATAACGATAATAAGAGAAATAATAATGATAATAACAATAATAATAATGATGATAACAGAAATAATAATGATAATAACAATAATAATAATGATAATAACAGTAATGATAATGATAATAGCAATACAAATAGAGATAATAACAGAAATAATAGTGATAATAACAATAATGATGATATTAACAATAATAATAATGGTAATAACACTAATAATAATGACAATAACAATAATAATAATGGTAATAACAATAATAATAATGATAATAAAAGAAATAATAATGATAATAACAATAATTATAATGGTAATAACAATAATAATAATGATAATAACAGAAATAATAATGATAATAACAATAATAACAACGATAATAACAGAAATAATAATGAGAATAACAATAATAATAATGGTAATAACAATAATAATAATGATAATAAAAAAAATAATAATGATAATAAAAGAAATAATAATGATAATAACAATAATAATAATGATAATAACAGTAATGATAATGATAATAGCAATACAAGTAGAGATAATAACAGAAATAATAGTGATAATAACAATAATAATAATGATAATAACAACAATAATGATGATAATAACAATAATAATAATGGTAATAACAATAATAATTACGATAATAACAGAAATAATAATGATAATAACAATAATAATAATGATAATAACAGAAATAATAATGATAATAACAATAATAATAATAGTAATAACAATAATAATAATGATAATGACACAAATAATAATGATAATAACAATAATAATAATGGTAATAACAAAAATAATAATGATAACAACATAAATAACAATGATAATAACAATAAAAATAACGATAATAACATAAATAATAATGATAACAACAATAATAATAATGGTAATAAAAATAATAGCAATGATAATAACATAAATAACAATGATAATAACAATAATAATAATGGTAATAAGAATAATTATAATGATAATAAAGGAAATAATAATTATAATATCAATAATAATAACGATAATAACAGAAATAATAATGATAATAACAATAATAATAATGGTAATAACAATAATAATAATGATAATAAAAGAAATAATAATGATAATAACAATAATAATAATGATAATAACAATAATAATAATGATAATAACAATAATAATAGTGATAATAACAATAATAATAACGATAATAACAGAAATAATAATGATAATAACAATAATAATAACGATAATAACAGAAATAATAATGATATTAACAATAATAATAATGGTAATATGAATAATAATAATGATAATAAAGGAAATAATAATGATAATATCAATAATAATAACGATAATAACAGAAATAATAATGATAATAACAATAATAATAATGGTAATAACAATAATAATAATCATAATAACAGCAATAATAATGTTAATAACAATAATAATAATGGTAATAACAATAATAATAATGATAATAACAGAAATAATAATGATAATAACAATAGTAATAACGATAATAACAGAAATAATAATGATAATAACAGAAATAATAATGATAATAACAATAATAATAATGGTAATAACAATAACAATAATGATAATAACATAAATAACAATGAAAATAGCAATAATAACAGTGGTAATAACAATAATAATAATGATAATAACATAAATAATAATGATAATAACAATAATAATTACGATAATAACAGAAATAATAATAATAATAACAATAATAATAATGATAATAACAGTAATAATAATAATAATAACAATAATAATAATGACAATAACAGAAATAGTAATGACAATAACAGAAATAATAATGATAATAACAGTAATGATAATGATAATAGCAATACTAATAATGATAATAACAATAATAATAATGGTAATAACACTAATAATAATGATAATAACAATAATAATTATGGTAATAACAATAATAATAATGATGATAACAGAAATAATAATGATAATAACAATAATAATAATGATAATAACAGTAATGATAATGATAATAGCAATACAAATAGAGATAATAACAGAAATAATAGTGATAATAACAATAATGATGATATTAACAATAATAATAAGGGTAATAACACTAATAATAATGACAATAACAATAATAATAATGGTAATAACACTAATAATAATGACAATAACAATAATAATAATGGTAATAACAATAATAATAATGATAATAACAGAAATAATCATGATAATAACAATAATAATAATGGTAATAACAGTAATGATAATGATAATAGCAATACAAGTAGAGATAATAACAGAAATAATAGTGATAATAACAATAATGACGATATTAACAATAATAATAATGGTAATAACACTAATAATAATGACAATCACAATAATAATAATGGTAATAACAATAATAATAATGATAATAAAAGAAATAATAATGATAATAACAATAATTATAATGGTAATAACAATAATAATAATGATAATAACAGAAATAATAATGATAATAACAATAATAACAACGATAATAACAGAAATAATAATGAGAATAACAATAATAATAATGGTAATAACAATAATAATAATGATAATAAAAAAAATAATAATGATAATAAAAGAAATAATAATGATAATAACAATAATAATAATGATAATAACAGTAATGATAATGATAATAGCAATACAAGTAGAGATAATAACAGAAATAATAGTGATAATAACAATAATAATAATGATAATAACAACAATAATGATGATAATAACAATAATAATAATGGTAATAACAATAATAATAATGATAATAACATAAATAATAATGATAATAACAATAATAATTACGATAATAACAGAAATAATAATGATAATAACAATAATAATAATGATAATAACAGAAATAATAATGATAATAACAATAATAATAATAGTAATAACAATAATAATAATGATAATGACAGAAATAATAATGATAATAACAATAATAATAATGGTAATAACAAAAATAATAATGATAATAACATAAATAACAATGATAATAACAATAAAAATAATGATAATAACATAAATAATAATGATAATAACAATAATAATAATGGTAATAAAAATAATAGCAATGATAATAACATAAATAACAATGATAATAACAATAATAATAATGGTAATAAGAATAATAATAATGATAATAAAGGAAATAATAATTATAATATCAATAATAATAACGATAATAACAGAAATAATAATGATAATAACAATAATAATAATGGTAATAACAATAATAATAATGATAATAAAAGAAATAATAATGATAATAACAATAATAATAATGATAATAACAATAATAATAATGATAATAACAATAATAATAGTGATAATAACAATAATAATAATGATAATAACAGAAATAATAATGATAATAACAATAGTAATAACGATAATAACAGAAATAATAATGATAATAACAGAAATAATAATGATAATAACAATAATAATAATGGTAATAACAATAACAATAATGATAATAACAGCAATAATAATGTTAATAACAATAATAATAATGGTAATAACAATAATAATAATGATAATAACAGAAATAATAATGATAATAACAATAGTAATAACGATAATAACAGAAATAATAATGATAATAACAGAAATAATAATGATAATAACAATAATAATAATGGTAATAACAATAACAATAATGATAATAACATAAATAACAATGGAGATAGCAATAATAACAGTGGTAATAACAATAATAATAATGATAATAACATAAATAATAATGATAATAACAATAATAATTACGATAATAACAGAAACAATAATAATAATAACAATAATAATAATGATAATAACAGTAATAATAATAATAATAACAATAATAATAATGACAATAACAGAAATAGTAATGACAATAACAGAAATAATAATGATAATAACAGTAATGATAATGATAATAGCAATACTAATAATGATAATAACAATAATAATAATGGTAATAACACTAATAATAATGATAATAACAATAATAATTATGGTAATAACAATAATAATAATGATGATAACAGAAATAATAATGATAATAACAATAATAATAGTGGTAATAACAATAATAATAATGATAATAACATAAATAATAATGATAATAACAATAATAATTACGATAATAACACAAATAATAATAATAATAACAATAATAAGAATGATAATAACAATAATAATAATGGTAATAACAATAATAATAATGATAATAACAGTAGTAATAATGATAATAACAACAATAATGATGCTATTAACAATAATAATAATGATAATAACTATAATAATAATGATAATAACAATAATAATAATAATAATAACAGAAATAATAATGATAATAACAATAATAACAGCGATAATAATGATAATAACAATAATAACAGCAATAATAATGATAATAACAATAATAATAATGATAATAACAGTAATGATAATGATAATAGCAATACAAATAGAGATAATAACAGAAATAATAGTGATAATAACAATAATGATGATATTAACAATAATAATAAGGGTAATAACACTAATAATAATGACAATAACAATAATAATAATGGTAATAACACTAATAATAATGACAATAACAATAATAATAATGGTAATAACAATAATAATAATGATAATAACAGAAATAATCATGATAATAACAATAATAATAATGGTAATAACAGTAATGATAATGATAATAGCAATACAAGTAGAGATAATAACAGAAATAATAGTGATAATAACAATAATGACGATATTAACAATAATAATAATGGTAATAACACTAATAATAATGACAATAACAATAATAATAATGGTAATAACAATAATAATAATGATAATAACAGAAATAATAATGATAATAACAATAATAACAACGATAATAACAGAAATAATAATGAGAATAACAATAATAATAATGGTAATAACAATAATAATAATGATAATAAAAAAAATAATAATGATAATAAAAGAAATAATAATGATAATAACAATAATAATAATGATAATAACAGTAATGATAATGATAATAGCAATACAAGTAGAGATAATAACAGAAATAATAGTGATAATAACAATAATAATAATGATAATAACAACAATAATGATGATAATAACAATAATAATAATGGTAATAACAATAATAATAATGATAATAACATAAATAATAATGATAATAACAATAATAATTACGATAATAACAGAAATAATAATGATAATAACAATAATAATAATGATAATAACAGAAATAATAATGATAATAACAATAATAATAATAGTAATAACAATAATAATAATGATAATGACAGAAATAATAATGATAATAACAATAATAATAATGGTAATAACAAAAATAATAATGATAATAACATAAATAACAATGATAATAACAATAAAAATAATGATAATAACATAAATAATAATGATAATAACAATAATAATAATGGTAATAAAAATAATAGCAATGATAATAACATAAATAACAATGATAATAACAATAATAATAATGGTAATAAGAATAATAATAATGATAATAAAGGAAATAATAATTATAATATCAATAATAATAACGATAATAACAGAAATAATAATGATAATAACAATAATAATAATGGTAATAACAATAATAATAATGATAATAAAAGAAATAATAATGATAATAACAATAATAATAATGATAATAACAATAATAATAATGATAATAACAATAATAATAGTGATAATAACAATAATAATAATGATAATAACAGAAATAATAATGATAATAACAATAGTAATAACGATAATAACAGAAATAATAATGATAATAACAGAAATAATAATGATAATAACAATAATAATAATGGTAATAACAATAACAATAATGATAATAACAGCAATAATAATGTTAATAACAATAATAATAATGGTAATAACAATAATAATAATGATAATAACAGAAATAATAATGATAATAACAATAGTAATAACGATAATAACAGAAATAATAATGATAATAACAGAAATAATAATGATAATAACAATAATAATAATGGTAATAACAATAACAATAATGATAATAACATAAATAACAATGGAGATAGCAATAATAACAGTGGTAATAACAATAATAATAATGATAATAACATAAATAATAATGATAATAACAATAATAATTACGATAATAACAGAAACAATAATAATAATAACAATAATAATAATGATAATAACAGTAATAATAATAATAATAACAATAATAATAATGACAATAACAGAAATAGTAATGACAATAACAGAAATAATAATGATAATAACAGTAATGATAATGATAATAGCAATACTAATAATGATAATAACAATAATAATAATGGTAATAACACTAATAATAATGATAATAACAATAATAATTATGGTAATAACAATAATAATAATGATGATAACAGAAATAATAATGATAATAACAATAATAATAGTGGTAATAACAATAATAATAATGATAATAACAATAATAATAATGGTAATAACAATAATAATAATGATAATAACAGTAGTAATAATGATAATAACAACAATAATGATGCTATTAACAATAATAATAATGATAATAACTATAATAATAATGATAATAACAATAATAATAATAATAATAACAGAAATAATAATGATAATAACAATAATAACAGCGATAATAATGATAATAACAATAATAACAGCAATAATAATGATAATAACAATAATAATAATGATAATAACAGTAATGATAATGATAATAGCAATACAAATAGAGATAATAACAGAAATAATAGTGATAATAACAATAATGATGATATTAACAATAATAATAATGGTAATAACACTAATAATAATGACAATAACAATAATAATAATGGTAATAACAATAATAATAATGATAATAAAAGAAATAATAATGATAATAACAATAATTATAATGGTAATAACAATAATAATAATGATAATAACAGAAATAATAATGATAATAACAATAATAACAACGATAATAACAGAAATAATAATGAGAATAACAATAATAATAATGGTAATAACAATAATAATAATGATAATAAAAAAAATAATAATGATAATAAAAGAAATAATAATGATAATAACAATAATAATAATGATAATAACAGTAATGATAATGATAATAGCAATACAAGTAGAGATAATAACAGAAATAATAGTGATAATAACAATAATAATAATGATAATAACAACAATAATGATGATAATAACAATAATAATAATGGTAATAACAATAATAATTACGATAATAACAGAAATAATAATGATAATAACAATAATAATAATGATAATAACAGAAATAATAATGATAATAACAATAATAATAATAGTAATAACAATAATAATAATGATAATGACAGAAATAATAATGATAATAACAATAATAATAATGGTAATAACAAAAATAATAATGATAATAACATAAATAACAATGATAATAACAATAAAAATAACGATAATAACATAAATAATAATGATAACAACAATAATAATAATGGTAATAAAAATAATAGCAATGATAATAACATAAATAACAATGATAATAACAATAATAATAATGGTAATAAGAATAATTATAATGATAATAAAGGAAATAATAATTATAATATCAATAATAATAACGATAATAACAGAAATAATAATGATAATAACAATAATAATAATGGTAATAACAATAATAATAATGATAATAAAAGAAATAATAATGATAATAACAATAATAATAATGATAATAACAATAATAATAATGATAATAACAATAATAATAGTGATAATAACAATAATAATAATGATAATAACAGAAATAATAATGATAATAACAATAGTAATAACGATAATAACAGAAATAATAATGATAATAACAGAAATAATAATGATAATAACAATAATAATAATGGTAATAACAATAACAATAATGATAATAACAGCAATAATAATGTTAATAACAATAATAATAATGGTAATAACAATAATAATAATGATAATAACAGAAATAATAATGATAATAACAATAGTAATAACGATAATAACAGAAATAATAATGATAATAACAGAAATAATAATGATAATAACAATAATAATAATGGTAATAACACTAACAATAATGATAATAACATAAATAACAATGGAGATAGCAATAATAACAGTGGTAATAACAATAATAATAATGATAATAACATAAATAATAATGATAATAACAATAATAATTACGATAATAACAGAAACAATAATAATAATAGCAATAATAATAATGATAATAACAGTAATAATAATAATAATAACAATAATAATAATGACAATAACAGAAATAGTAATGACAATAACAGAAATAATAATGATAATAACAGTAATGATAATGATAATAGCAATACTAATAATGATAATAACAATAATAATAATGGTAATAACACTAATAATAATGATAATAACAATAATAATTATGGTAATAACAATAATAATAATGATGATAACAGAAATAATAATGATAATAACAATAATAATAGTGGTAATAACAATAATAATAATGATAATAACAATAATAATAATGGTAATAACAATAATAATAATGATAATAACAGTAGTAATAATGATAATAACAACAATAATGATGCTATTAACAATAATAATAATGATAATAACTATAATAATAATGATAATAACAATAATAATAATAATAATAACAGAAATAATAATGATAATAACAATAATAACAGCGATAATAATGATAATAACAATAATAACAGCAATAATAATGATAATAACAATAATAATAATGATAATAACAGTAATGATAATGATAATAGCAATACAAATAGAGATAATAACAGAAATAATAGTGATAATAACAATAATGATGATATTAACAATAATAATAATGGTAATAACACTAATAATAATGACAATAACAATAATAATAATGGTAATAACAATAATAATAATGATAATAAAAGAAATAATAATGATAATAACAATAATTATAATGGTAATAACAATAATAATAATGATAATAACAGAAATAATAATGATAATAACAATAATAACAACGATAATAACAGAAATAATAATGAGAATAACAATAATAATAATGGTAATAACAATAATAATAATGATAATAAAAAAAATAATAATGATAATAAAAGAAATAATAATGATAATAACAATAATAATAATGATAATAACAGTAATGATAATGATAATAGCAATACAAGTAGAGATAATAACAGAAATAATAGTGATAATAACAATAATAATAATGATAATAACAACAATAATGATGATAATAACAATAATAATAATGGTAATAACAATAATAATTACGATAATAACAGAAATAATAATGATAATAACAATAATAATAATGATAATAACAGAAATAATAATGATAATAACAATAATAATAATAGTAATAACAATAATAATAATGATAATGACAGAAATAATAATGATAATAACAATAATAATAATGGTAATAACAAAAATAATAATGATAATAACATAAATAACAATGATAATAACAATAAAAATAACGATAATAACATAAATAATAATGATAACAACAATAATAATAATGGTAATAAAAATAATAGCAATGATAATAACATAAATAACAATGATAATAACAATAATAATAATGGTAATAAGAATAATTATAATGATAATAAAGGAAATAATAATTATAATATCAATAATAATAACGATAATAACAGAAATAATAATGATAATAACAATAATAATAATGGTAATAACAATAATAATAATGATAATAAAAGAAATAATAATGATAATAACAATAATAATAATGATAATAACAATAATAATAATGATAATAACAATAATAATAGTGATAATAACAATAATAATAATGATAATAACAGAAATAATAATGATAATAACAATAGTAATAACGATAATAACAGAAATAATAATGATAATAACAGAAATAATAATGATAATAACAATAATAATAATGGTAATAACAATAACAATAATGATAATAACAGCAATAATAATGTTAATAACAATAATAATAATGGTAATAACAATAATAATAATGATAATAACAGAAATAATAATGATAATAACAATAGTAATAACGATAATAACAGAAATAATAATGATAATAACAGAAATAATAATGATAATAACAATAATAATAATGGTAATAACAATAACAATAATGATAATAACATAAATAACAATGGAGATAGCAATAATAACAGTGGTAATAACAATAATAATAATGATAATAACATAAATAATAATGATAATAACAATAATAATTACGATAATAACAGAAACAATAATAATAATAACAATAATAATAATGATAATAACAGTAATAATAATAATAATAACAATAATAATAATGACAATAACAGAAATAGTAATGACAATAACAGAAATAATAATGATAATAACAGTAATGATAATGATAATAGCAATACTAATAATGATAATAACAATAATAATAATGGTAATAACACTAATAATAATGATAATAACAATAATAATTATGGTAATAACAATAATAATAATGATGATAACAGAAATAATAATGATAATAACAATAATAATAGTGGTAATAACAATAATAATAATGATAATAACAATAATAATAATGGTAATAACAATAATAATAATGATAATAACAGTAGTAATAATGATAATAACAACAATAATGATGCTATTAACAATAATAATAATGATAATAACTATAATAATAATGATAATAACAATAATAATAATAATAATAACAGAAATAATAATGATAATAACAATAATAACAGCGATAATAATGATAATAACAATAATAACAGCAATAATAATGATAATAACAATAATAATAATGATAATAACAGTAATGATAATGATAATAGCAATACAAATAGAGATAATAACAGAAATAATAGTGATAATAACAATAATGATGATATTAACAATAATAATAATGGTAATAACACTAATAATAATGACAATAACAATAATAATAATGGTAATAACAATAATAATAATGATAATAAAAGAAATAATAATGATAATAACAATAATTATAATGGTAATAACAATAATAATAATGATAATAACAGAAATAATAATGATAATAACAATAATAACAACGATAATAACAGAAATAATAATGAGAATAACAATAATAATAATGGTAATAACAATAATAATAATGATAATAAAAAAAATAATAATGATAATAAAAGAAATAATAATGATAATAACAATAATAATAATGATAATAACAGTAATGATAATGATAATAGCAATACAAGTAGAGACAATAACAGAAATAATAGTGATAATAACAATAATAATAATGATAATAACAACAATAATGATGATAATAACAATAATAATAATGGTAATAACAATAATAATTACGATAATAACAGAAATAATAATGATAATAACAATAATAATAATGATAATAACAGAAATAATAATGATAATAACAATAATAATAATAGTAATAACAATAATAATAATGATAATGACAGAAATAATAATGATAATAACAATAATAATAATGGTAATAACAAAAATAATAATGATAATAACATAAATAACAATGATAATAACAATAAAAATAACGATAATAACATAAATAATAATGATAACAAAAATCATAATAATGGTAATAAAAATAATAGCAATGATAATAACATAAATAACAATGATAATAACAATAATAATAATGGTAATAAGAATAATTATAATGATAATAAAGGAAATAATAATTATAATATCAATAATAATAACGATAATAACAGAAATAATAATGATAATAACAATAATAATAATGGTAATAACAATAATAATAATGATAATAAAAGAAATAATAATGATAATAACAATAATAATAATGATAATAACAATAATAATAATGATAATAACAATAATAATAGTGATAATAACAATAGTAATAACGATAATAACAGAAATAATAATGATAATAACAGAAATAATAATGATAATAACAATAATAATAATGGTAATAACAATAACAATAATGATAATAACATAAATAACAATGAAAATAGCAATAATAACAGTGGTAATAACAATAATAATAATGATAATAACATAAATAATAATGATAATAACAATAATAATTACGATAATAACAGAAATAATAATAATAATAACAATAATAATAATGATAATAACAGTAATAATAATAATAATAACAATAATAATAATGACAATAACAGAAATAGTAATGACAATAACAGAAATAATAATGATAATAACAGTAATGATAATGATAATAGCAATACTAATAATGATAATAACAATAATAATAATGGTAATAACACTAATAATAATGATAATAACAATAATAATTATGGTAATAACAATAATAATAATGATGATAACAGAAATAATAATGATAATAACAATAATAATAATGATAATAACAGTAATGATAATGATAATAGCAATACAAATAGAGATAATAACAGAAATAATAGTGATAATAACAATAATGATGATATTAACAATAATAATAAGGGTAATAACACTAATAATAATGACAATAACAATAATAATAATGGTAATAACACTAATAATAATGACAATAACAATAATAATAATGGTAATAACAATAATAATAATGATAATAACAGAAATAATCATGATAATAACAATAATAATAATGGTAATAACAATAATAATAATGATAATAACAGAAATAATAATGATAATAACAATAATAATAATGGTAATAACAATAATAATAATGATAATAACAGAAATAATAATGATAATAACAATAATAATAATGGTAATAACAATAATAATAATGATAATAAAAGAAATAATAATGATAATAACAATAATTATAATGGTAATAACAATAATTATAATGGTAATAACAATAATAATAATGATAATAACAGAAATAATAATGATAATAACAATAATAATAACGATAATAACATAAATAACAATGATAATAACAATAATAATAATGGTAATAAGAATAATAATAATCATAATAAAGGAAATAATAATTATAATATCAATAATAATAACGATAATAACAGAAATAATAATGATAATAACAATAATAATAATGGTAATAACAATAATAATAATGATAATAAAAGAAATAATAATGATAATAACAATAATTATAATGGTAATAACAATAATTATAATGGTAATAACAATAATAATAACGATAATAACAGAAATAATAATGATAATAACAATAATAACGATAATAACAGAAATAATAATGATAATAACAATAATAATAATGATAATAACAGAAATAATAATGATAATAACAATCATAATAATAGTAATAACAATAATAATAATGATAATGACAGAAATAATAATGATAATAACAATAATAATAATGGTAATAACAATAATAATAGTGATAATAACAATAATAATAACGATAATAACAGAAATAATAATGATAATAACAATAATAATAACGATAATAACAGAAATAATAATGATATTAACAATAATAATAATGGTAATAAGAATAATAATAATGATAATAAAGGAAATAATAATGATAATACCAATAATAATAACGATAATAACAGAAATAATAATGATAATAACAATAATAATAATCATAATAACAGCAATAATAATGTTAATAACAATAATAATAATGGTAATAACAATAATAATAATGATAATAACAGAAATAATAATGATAATAACAATAGTAATAACGATAATAACAGAAATAATAATGATAATAACAGAAATAATAATGATAATAACAATAATAATAATGGTAATAACAATAATAATAATGATAATAACATAAATAACAATGAAAATAGCAATAATAATAGTGGTAATAACAATAATAATAATGATAATAACATAAATAATAATGATAATAACAATAATAATTACGATAATAACAGAAATAATAATAATAATAACAATAATAATAATGACAATAACAGAAATAGTAAAGACAATAACAGAAATAATAATGATAATAACAGTAATGATAATGATAATAGCAATACTAATAATGATAATAACAATAATAATAATGGTAATAACACTAATAATAATGATAATAACAATAATAATTATGGTAATAACAATAATAATAATGATGATAACAGAAATAATAATGATAATAACAATAATAATAATGATAATAACAGTAATGATAATGATAATAGCAATACAAATAGAGATAATAACAGAAATAATAGTGATAATAACAATAATGATGATATTAACAATAATAATAAGGGTAATAACACTAATAATAATGACAATAACAATAATAATAATTGTAATAACACTAATAATAATGACAATAACAATAATAATAATGGTAATAACAATAATAATAATGATAATAACAGAAATAATAATGATAATAACAATAATAATAATGGTAATAACAATAATAATAATGATAATAAAAGAAATAATAATGATAATAACAATAATTATAATGGTAATAACAATAATAATAATGATAATAGCAGAAATAATAATGATAATAACAATAATAATAACGATAATAACAGAAATAATAATGAGAATAACAATAATAATAATGGTAATAACTATAATAATAATGATAATAACAATAATAATAATAACAGAAATAATAATGATAATAACAATAATAACAGCAATAATAATGATAATAACATTACTAATAATGATAATAACAATAATAATTATGGTAATAACAATAATTATAATGATGATAACAGAAATAATAATGATAATAACAATAATAATAATGGTAATAACAATAGTAATAACGATAATAACAGAAATAATAATGTTAAT